>PVKA01006066.1:0-51501 GCA_004027165.1 Ctenomys sociabilis | reverse complement strand
TGTAGCTGTATACTTATCTTATTTTTTTGTCTCTTTCATCTTTTTTTAAATTTATTTTGCTTTTTTATTTATTTTATTGAAGAACAAATAGCAATGAGACAGTTTCAAGACAAATTAATAGGACCGATTTTTTTTTTTTTTTTTTGTCTTTTTGAGACAGGGTCTCACTATGCAGTTCAGGCTGGCCTTAAACTCACTTGTAGCTCAGGCTGGTCTTGAACTCACAACAATCCTCCTGCCTCAGCCTCCCGAGTGCTGGGATTACAGGCCTGCACCACCACGCCCGGCTTGCAGCCCTACTTTCTCTACCACTTCCAGTTCTGGTGTCATCCAGGGACACGAAAGGTGGCAATGTCTTTAGCCACTGTCCCCAAAAGCCCCAACGTCCCCTCTGGAGAACACCAAGCTGGATCGCCTGGGGCTGGCTTTGCAGACAGGGGAAGGGACACAAAGCTGCTGACATCTGCACAGTGTAGGTGTTGCCCAAAGCTTTCAGGAAAACCACCACAGAATTCACAGCCTGCTAGGCACACTTCTGTTCTTCCTGCTGAGGGGTGGCGAGGAGGACACCTGCTATGTCAGCGAAGCATTTCTCCTTCACATCTAAGCCCCATCGGTATTCAGATCACAGACCTTTTGGTGATACTGTTCTTACACAGCGGACACTGTGAAGGTCCTTTTTTCTGGTCGAGAAGCTTCAGCATACAAAACCTGGAAATGATAAAGAAAGAACAGAATACTTTCTTTCATAACAAGAACATTCAGAAAGCAAAGAGCCAAAAGAAAATCTTACAACTGCCCTAAAAGGTAAGACAAGCAAATTATAGCCAATGGTTTTAATTGTTTTTAGATGCTGCATGAGCAGAAAACCAAACTATATAAAAAATAAACCAGAAGGCTGAGGCAGGAGGATTGTTGTGAGTTTGAGACCAGCCTGAGCTACAAAGTGAGCTTAAGGCCAGCCTAAACTGCATAGTGAGACCCTGTCTCAAAAAAACTAACTAAATAAATAAATAAATAATAACAACCCAGAGAGGCTGGGGAGATAGCTCAATGGAATAAGTGCTTGCCTGGTAAGTGCAAGGGCCTGAGTTCAACCCCCAGTTCCACCAAAAAAATAAAAATAAAAAAAAATAACCCAGAACATTTGTGCCTATGGCTTAACTGTCATAAACAAATAAAGCTTATCAAAAAGTTAGACAAGCATATTTATTGATCCTCATTATGCCATGCTGCATAATCAGACATAATTAAGTAGTTCATGTGAAATGATTCTACTTAGTTTGGAAACTCAGCACCTCTGGCTGAGGGTCTAAGCATTTACATTCACTATAGTAACACACATATGTAACATATCTCAGTCTTTCTCCCCTTCCCTCTACCCAGTTACTTAGGTTTTTCAGCACAGAGTTTGTGCTATCCTGCCTGGGCCTCCCTGTGACATTAACTCTCCTTAAAGACAGGATGGAGGCCACACCTAGACAGGAACTAACATGTGCTCTAATATACGGGGCAGAGAGTCATCTGTGCATCTCCCTGACAAGTGGTGCAGCTGAACAATGCAGAGTGCAGGTGGCAGGGGACTTGCTGGGTGCTGTACCACCTAAGGCAGTATAGGGACGAGCTATGCCATACTACAGCCTGTACAAGACTTACATGAATAGTGCAGGGCACCAATGTATGTAGAAACCAACCAAACTAGGAATCCTTATCTTACTTTCTGCTAGGAAATAACACATGAAGAAACTTAAAAGGTTAACTAAACTCAAAAGAGAAAATGGGCAGGATGGCACATGCCTATGATCCCAGCAACACTGAAAGTCTGAGCCCAGCCCCAGCAATTTAGTAAGACAGAATAAGGCCACATACAGCTCAACATGAAGGCTCTGGGCTTAACCCTCAGTACCACAAAAAGGAAAGAAAAAGCAATGAATTATGTGACTGTAAATAATGGGCTGAGGGAAATCTCAAGGGGCCAACAGAACACTAGCACCCAGGTGTCAGAGAACAAATTCTGAGTTCTGTGTTAGTGCTTCAGTGAGTCGCTGTGGTACTTTATAAAGGAAACACACACACAGAGCTCTACAGAGGCTCTCAGCAAGATGTGAAACGAACTGTCTGGACATAGTGGTGCACACCTGCAGTCCTGGCACTCTGGGAGGCTGAGGCAGAAGAATGGGAAGTTTGAGCCTAGCCTGGGTGACTTGATGAGACTTGGTACGTACACACACACACACACACACACACACACACACACACACGGTTGCCTTTTAAATACTGGCACTTCATCTCAGTATCCAGACACTGGTGGGCAACATATTGCTCTGGAGGCCACAAAATTCTGAAAGAAAAAATACTTAAAGCAAAGAGAAAACTGTGCTGAGGTGGCTGAGTCCTAAGAAACTGCTGGGGTGGGATGGAAACCAGCAGGGCGCCTGAGAAGTGAGAAGCTGGGGATGGGACGTGGAGCTGTGTGGGGACCATGGGGGAGGAAGGCAGCAGGCGCGAGCTCCAGGGACCCTCTGGACGGAACAGGCTCCTGCAGCCTCAGCCAGAACTCATTATCCTTAAGCAACAGCTGTCCCCCATTTATATCACGGAAACAGCCAAAGACAGAAGAAAGCCACAGACTACAGTATTCCCAGGAAAACAACCACACACCATATTTTTAATACAGTTCAATTTAAAACTGAACACTAGAAAATAAGGATCACTCATGAACTCTAGGTTAAAAGCTCCTGAGCTAAAAAAATTCTAAAAAGATAATGAAGTAAATAATCGCAATTGTCCTCTAGAAAGGTGAGAGGAGGTAGGGTTTCAGGGATAAGAAATATAGTAACTGACACCATTTTGCTTTAATAGGCCCACAGACAGGCACATGGTTTGTCTTTTAACTTAAAGGAGAAAAATCACTTAAAAACAAACTCATGGAAAGTGGGCCATGGTGCCATGTAACTGTGAGGCCAGCACACTAGGAGACTGAGCCCAGAGGACCCCAAATTTAAGACCAAGGGCTGGGGAGATATAGCTCAGTGACATAAGCACCTGCCTGGCAAACACAAGTTTGATCCCTAATACCACAAAAAAAAGGGAGGGGGGGAGAATCTGCTTTCAAATTCAAGACAAATTGGCAACCTAGCAAAAACCCGTTACAAAATTGGCCTGGGGACAAAGCTTATAGTGAAGGCCCCTCATTCAATCCCCAGTACCTCTCCCATCAAGGGGGAGACACTTGACTATGTCAACTGCAGCTCTCGGTATACAGTGGAGCTCAGTTCCAAGAACCCACTTTGGACATCAACCTTCTAAGTGCCCAAGCCCTTAAAGGAAATGATGAGGAATGTGTACCCCACCCAGCCTCCCTCTATCTGAAAGGGGCTTCCATCACTAGGAGTCCCTAGTGCCAGGTGAGCTATGAAGTTGCTATACTGTATTGTTTTAGGGAATAATGAAGAGGAAAAGCCTAAATGCGCTCTACAGGGCAGGGATTCGCTCTGCGACTCACTGGTTGTGAACCGCCCTCAGTCTGAGCATAAACTGCTCCCAGAGTGCTCCTACCTTGACCAGAAGGTTGAAACAGCTTATTTCAAAACTACATGTGGCCCACTTTTACCTTCAGACATAAAAACCAAACAGCTGTCCACAGGACTTGGCAACTCTTTGTACATAGATAAGCCGCCACATCACCAGCAGCAAGGGCTGCGACTGATCACAGTAAATTCAGATGTATCTCCAAGAACACACTGAGTTGGAGTTTTTTATGGTCACTTAAGTACAGAAGCCAAGGAGCTCATGCCAGACCCAATATTCCCTGTACACTAAGAACAAGCACAAAAGCTAACAAAGGAGCACAAAAACCGCTCAAACTTACTTGCAAAATATGTGGTCACATTTTGTGGAAACAGGTTCTTTGATCAATTCTAGACTAAAAGGTAGAGGAAAAAAAGAATTATTAATCAGGCACAGCAATTTATAAATATATCCTAAGCCCCAAAATAAGTGTATTTTGAGTAAAGTTCATGGTGACTCAAGGTATGGCCTGGAGTTTTTATTTTATATTTTTAGAGGCAGGGTCCCTATATAATCCAGGCTGGCCTTGGAACTCACTATGTAGCCCGAGCTGCCCTCAAGCTTACGGTGACCCTCCTGCCTCAGCCTCCGGAGTGCTGGGACTTAGGGCGTGGGCCACTACGCCTGGCCTGAGCTATCTTTTTGAGTGCACTGCCTGCAACTTAAAGTAAACACTGAGTTTTTCTACAAAGAAAGCTCTTGCTTACAGTAGCTTCTCTTCATTCATGGTTTCACTCTGCTGTTTGTTATTTGTAATCAACAATGGTCCAAAAGTATTAAATGGGAAACTCCACAATAAACAACTCTTAACTTTATTTTTATTTTTTTTTAAATTCATTTATTTATTACAGTGTCTTGCTACACATCACGGATTCTTTTTTGGCGGGGGTGGGGGGGTTGGCTCAGCCGGCCCTGGGGGGAGGGGCTGGCATGGCATGTGGTGCTGGGGCTCGAACCGTGGTCCCTGAGAGGTGCTTTAGACCGCTGAGCTATCTTGCCAGCCCACAACTCTTAACTTTTTAAGCTGTGCAACCTTCTGAGCAGCAGGAAGAAACCTCCCTGCTGTTCCTTCCACAAAGTGAGTCATTCCCTGTCCAGTGGGTGCAGGCTGCCTGCGTCACCTAGTAGAGGTCTTGGGCATGGGAACGCAGATGACAGGCACTGATTACTAACATGACGTTCCATTGTTTTACTATGGTGGCAAAATACAGGAGCAACCATGCTGGCAATCGGATATGCCAGAACTAAGCCAAGTTAAAAGCTGCAAGCATCCCCTATGCCTGTCTGTCTGTTGAGAACCTGTCCACGAGGTTCCACGTGTGCAGCTTCAGGACTGCACTGGGCTCCTGGAATGTTCTCCCTATGGTGAGGGTGAACAGCTGTACAATTATTTTGGCTTACCTTACAGCACTTGTTGGGCATGAGATTGCCTTTGTCGTCAATGCGGAAAACTTTGAGCATTTACACAAATACAGTAAAATGAGTCAGGTGTGGTGGTGTACCCACTCACAGAGGGCTAGAGCGAGAGGATAAGCTCAAGACCAAACCGGGAAACATAGTGAGACCCTTGCCTCCCCACGTACATAACAAAAAAATAAAATCAACTCATACTACCACCCAATTTCAACTGCCAACCATAGCCAGTCTTGTTCCATCCACACATACCACCGCCACTCCATTCAGGTTATTTGTAGACAAATCTCTGCCAACGGGTTACTTATTTGTAGCACTAGGTATTGAGCAGGGCCTCAGGCATGCTGGCCAAGTGCTCCTCTACTCAATTAGCTCCCCAGCCCTTTTGGTTTAGACAGTCTTCCTAAATTGCCCAGGCTGGCCTCAAACTTACAATCCTCCCACCTCAGCCTCCAGAGTAGCTGGAGCTATAGGTGTGTACCACTACAGAGACTTTTTCTAGCCCAATGATAAAAGATGAGTACTTAATGTCTCAATTTGTTTCACCTAATTTGTTTTTAACAGCTGGGTGTGTTAACAGTCACACACTGCATTTGGCTCAGGCCTCAGTTCTCCTTTCATCTAGATTTCCTTTTTTGATTTTTCCTTCTTGTCACCTATTTAAAAAACTAGATCACCAAGCTGGAAATTTCCCTCACTTTAGATCTTGCCAATTATAGCCCTTAGGTGTAGTTCTGCAGGTTCTTCTACTTCTGTGGTGGCAGCCTATGCCCCAACAGGCTGTTTGTGTCACCCAAAGCTGTCACTGTTTTTTGTTTTGTTTTTTTGTGGAACCAGGGAATGAACTCAGGCCCTTGCGCTTGCCAGGGAAGCACTTATTCCACTGAGCCATCTCCCTGGCCCCTCCTCTATATTTTTCTTTTAAGACAAAACTTTGTCTTTTCTGAGCTAAAACATCAGAAGGCAGGCCTAAGCCGGCACTCTGGGCGCCCGTCTCTGAAGGCTTGCTCTCGCCCATCTGGCGCCTTTATTTACAGTGAACAATGCACAGGGCGCTACTGAATTCAGTTCAACTTGGGGATAAGAACACTCCACAAGAGCATTGTGTGCTTCACTGCATCACTTCAGGGCTTCACAGTGTTTTGATCACACTGTAAAAACCCTGAGATAAGTAACAGCTAAAGGCAATTCTCATCCCTCTCTGTTCACAAAATCTCAACACCTTTCTGAATTTAATCTACTTAATACACACACACACACACACGCACACACACACACACACACACGTCTGTGTGTGTGTGTGTGTGTATGATGGAAGAGATTAGTTCCAGAATCTTTGAACTGAGCTACCTAGCCCTTCCTCGTTATTTGGAGACCAGTTCTCACTAAATTGCCTAGGTTGGGCTCAAACTTGTGATCCTCCTGCCTCAACCTCCCAAAGCCCTGAATTACGGGTGTATGCTATTACACTCAGCCACATTAACAAATAATAAACATTTACTATATGAAGTACAGAGTAAAATTCAGCAGTGAACACCCTAAGGGCCGCCTCACAGAGCTCACATTCTAAATGTGTCATATAAATGAGAAGAGAAATAACTAAGAACAGATAGGAATAGGTATTAGAGAAAACTGGAGCAGAGCACAGGCAACACAGAGTGCAAGGTATGGGAGGTAGGGACAAGCAAAAGGTGCAAAGAAATGAGCTATGTAATGGGCGAGCATCCCAGTGGGGGCACAGAGGCCAGCAGACAGGCCGGGTCCTAGGACAACTGGGTAGAGGGCGTTCTGGCAGCATCATGGGGGTAGTGCTACCTGTGCAGCTGGGAATCTGTGGCTCTTTCAAGGCTTTTGCCTTGGCCAAACCAGGGCTGCAGAAGGCGATTTTCCTCAGTGAAGCCCAGGCCAGACATCAAAGAGGTAACCTGGCAGTGAGCAGAATGTGAGCTTCTGCCATGGCAACAATAGAAGAACAGCAGCCAGAGCACTCCACTTTCCCATGGCCGTGGGCCTCAACAAGGGCCACAAGGTGACTAAGAATGTGAGCAAACCAAGGCACATCTGCTGTTACAGACACCTCACCAAATACCAAATACCAAATTCATGCAGGACATGATCCGGGAGGTGTGCAGTTTCGTCCCCTACGAGTGGTGCGCCATGGAGCTGCTCAAGGTCTCCAAGGACAAATGCACCCTCAAGTTCATCAAGAAAAGGGTGGGAAGGCACATCCCTGCCAAGAGGAAACATGAGGAGCTGAGCAAGTGCTGGCTTCCATGAGGAAGGCCTCTCTAGAATAAAGCTTTGCAGAAAGTTGTTAAAAAGGGAGGGGGGTGTGGCGGCAGGGAGACGGCTCAGTGGAATAAGCACTCCCCTGGCAAGTGCAAGGGCTTGAGTTCAATCCTCAGTTCCGCAAAAAAAAAAAAGAAAGCAAAGCAGAGCAAAGCAAAGCTGGGGACACAACCCTGCTGCACTGACAAAGCCGCCTGCGCTGGGCCTCCGGGCACTTGGTTTCCTTCCTCTGCCCACTGTACCAGGCGTCCAGGCCTGCAGTGAGGATAAATAAAGTTGTGTTCTACTCGGGAAGACACTCCCCAGCCCAGCAAGTGGCCTGCATTGAGGCTACTTATTAATGAAGAAATAGGACTTTACAAAGGAACACAGCTGCTGGGTGTGGTGATCCATGCCTGAGGCAGGAGCACTATGAGTTCAAGGCCACTGGGGATTGAGCAGAAAGGCCCTTTCTCAAAAACACCAAAAAACTAAAACTAAGCTAAAAAATAAAAATGAAAACGGTCCCCACATAAAGAATTCCAATTTGTTACTAAATCACTACTTATAAGACTAGACAGCAAAGAAATTCTCAGGAAAAGAGGAACTGGCTTTAGCTATGGCACCAGATGGCTCTCATTCTCACCACTGACTCAATCCTGGGGCTGTATTTCAATATGGTAATTATAATCCAAACTATACAAACACTCTGTAAACACAAACCCTGAGCACATGAAAACTGATGTGGGAACAGCAATGAATGGGGAGGGAGGAGCCCAAGGACAGGACCAGAGTGGGGCACATTGGGGCTCTTCCTGGCCCAGAATACTGAGCTTAACACTTGACAGACCACATATTTGCATTTTGATCCCTCAAGAGAATTCACTGAAGAAGCTACATTTAGACTTAAAAAACAAGAAAGCCACCAATTATCTTAAATAGTTCAGGCAGGCAAAGAGGCACACACCTATAGTCCATCCCAGCTTTGTGACAGGATTATGTAAGTCTCTGAGTGCAAGCCCAGCCTAAGATCTGGGCATGGGGCACACACCTGTAATCCAGACTGCAGAGGCAGAAGCAGGAGGATAACAGAGTTCGAGGTCAGTCCAGGTACATAGCTGAGTTTCAATTCCTGCCTGAACTACATAGAAAGACCCCATTTCAAAGTCAAAACCAAAACCAGGGCCGACCTGATAGCTCTAAAGCACCAGCTTAGGCAGAGTGCAACGGGGCTGGGGTTCCATCCCAGAGTGCTGCCCACCCGCAGAGCACTGGGCCAGATTGCGACTGGGTATGGTGGCGTGTGCCTATAATCCCAGCACTTTGGGAGGCTGACAATAGGAGAATCACAAGTCTGATCTACAGTCCTATCTATGTAAAGAAACCCTGTAGACCCTGTCCTAAAAACAAACAAACAAAAACACCAGACCAGCCAAGGTACAGCAAGACCTTGTCAAAAAAAAAAGGACACTAGGCACTATAAAATACCCTTGAGCACAGCTCAGAGGTACATCTGCCCAGGGGGCACAGGGCTCTGAGTTTGATGCTTAGAGCCACAAAAAATGATAAACAGAGAAGCAGGTACAGAGCTTACCTGGAACTTCCCATATAGATCAGTTTGCACTGTAACAGTGAGCGTAACAAACAGTTTTAGTTCGAAAATTATCACTACTCTTTAGTCTATTTAAAAAAGAATATACAAGAAAAAAAAAACAAACCCAGACTGGAAAATAGCTGACAAAAAATTTTAGAACTTTCATTCTTGCATCTTAATTTTTATCTCATTTTTTAATTGATGGTTTAATTTGGCAGAATGAGAAAGAACATTACATTTTATGACTAAGTCCCATGGGAATGCAAAATAAATGGACCCACATGCCACATTATCGAAGACCTTTGATCACTCTATAATTATAGTAAGTGTTCTCGCTTTTTCAAAAGCAATTTTTCCCCTTCAACTTTAGGTCCTGCTTCTTCGATTTCATAAATTAGGCTGTAAATCTCATTTAGCTCTTGCTTTTGTTTGGCTGAAATGTGAAGTGTTTAAGGGAGGAAGGATGGTTACTTAAAAATCCTGTCTCTCTCTGAAAACACAGCTTGCATAATTCTGAAGCTCTTTCACTTGATTCCAACTGAATGAAAAACAACTCTGAAAAGGGAGGGGGGGGGCCGGGGAGATGGCTCAGTGGAATAAGTGCTTCCCTGGTAAGCGCAAGGGCCTGAGTACAATCCCCGGTTCCACCAAAAAAAAAAAAAAAGGTTGGAATAATTACAGGGCATGTCAGGCAGTAACAAGTGTTACAGAGAAAAATAAAGGGGGAGAAAGTGTAGAGAAGGTGCTTCAATTTTAAAAAGGGTTGTTGGAAGCTGCCCTTGGAAGGTGCTTCCCAAGTCAGTACTCTCAAGCCATATAGCAGTCGGGGGAAGTGTCCTATAGGGGGGAGCAGCAGGAGCCATTAAAGGTCACAGGTCAGGGAGACCAGAGTGATGGGTAAGAGGGAGGAGGAAGGAAACTATTCTAATTCTCATTGTGATTCTCACCAAGAGTTTATGGGTTTTCCTTTACTCCATAGACTTAAGAGAAATAGGAGAGCTCATCTAATTACTGCTCAGGGTTTTTTAACCATCTCAGAGCAATGGGAGATTAAACGTAGGACCTAGATTACAGTAACCAAGTGTTCTAGTCTCAGCCCTAATAAATACTTTTAAACCCATTAAAGGAAAAAAAAAAGTTTGTAGCCAGTCTCAACATAGAAAGACGTTGTCTAAAAAAAAAAAAATTACAGGCCAAGGATTTAATCCCAGGTGTAATTTTTGAGGCACAAGGTCCTGGATTCAATCCTTAGTACTCATAGAAAAAAATTAAAACCTCCTCACACACAAGGGGACTCTTTGGGACAACAAAAATGCTGTCTCAATTAGGTAGGATGTTGCAGATATACCCACCAGCCAGCACTCCCTCCCCTGTGGGGATGTAGCTCAGTATTAAGGGTGCTGGCCTGGCACACACAACGACCGGAGTTTAATACCCAGCATTGCAAAAGCAAAGAGCAATGACAGAAATCAGCTCCTGGCTTTGCAAACCTTTAAAAAAAAAAAAAAAAAGACCTGCTCAGAGCACGCATGCCAAAAGCTTTCACAAGGTGCAGTATTCTTGCTCAAATGTATAAAGCCAGCTTCAGTGAGAGGATCTTTCAAAGACCATTACCCTACAGAAGTCCAACATGTGTGGCTCTGTTTCACCACTGTCAATGACATTCACTCCAAGTAAATGAACTAATTTTAGGGCTGGACAGAAACTCAAGTTGTTTTTTTTTTTTGTGTGTGTGGAACCAGGAACTGAACTCATGCCCTTGAGCTTGCCAGGGAAGTACTTATTCCACTGAGCCATCTCAGGTCATCCAGATGGACTATGGACTGGAAAAGAAAAGGGCTGTGGACTGAGAGGAGGAGAAAGAATAGTACTTCCTGGTGTTTTAAGGCTCTTCCACTGAAAGCAGAAACTTCTACTGAAAGCAGAAACTTCAGCAGCCTGATCTTAACAGATGTAGTTTACTGTTTTTCTGTTTCTTACTAACAGTGTCAGGTCAAGTCTACTCATTTAGTCAGGAGACAATCACATAAGGAAAATCTTACATTAATAAAAGCTGCTGGATGACTTACCAGATTGGACACTCTAGGATTTTCTGCATTGCATTAAGGACATTCTGTACTTCTTCAACGCGAACCGCTGATAAATCCATTTTTTTTTCCTTTTAACTTAAACACATAAATTTCAAAACACAAAGGAACCACTTTAAATGATTTTATAAAAACAGTAGCTTAGACACTATTTTTAAACAGAATAATTTTTTTGTATTTTAGGAAAGGGTCTACAGGGTGTTCAGAGTCAAACACTACTAGATTGGTTGAGGCTGGCATGACAGGCCTGGGAATTAAACCCCTGGTCCCTGCACCTGCTTGCAGGCACTTTAATCTGCAAAGCTATTTGGCCAGACCTAAAAAGAGAAATTTTAAAGTTGAAGTGGTTTAGAAATTTTACATTAGAACTAATAACAGGGGGCTGCGGAGATGGCTCTTTAGAGTAAGCGCTTCCCTGGTAAGTAGAAGGGCCTGAGTTCAATGCCCGGTTCTGCCAAAAAAAGAAAAAGAAAAAAGAACTAATAACAAAAGCATTCCCTTAAGAAGAACTTTGCTTTGTTTTGATCCGGTCACTCTATAGCTCAGGCTGGCCTTGAACTTCCACTAACACTCCTGTGTCAGCCTACTGAGTGCTAGGATTACAGAGAACAGCCACCACATCTGGCCAATACCAATTTTTTTTTTTTTTTTTTTTTTTACAAGGTCTTACTATGTAGCCCAGGATGGTCTTAAACTCATGGTGATCCTCGTCCCTCAGCTTCCAAAGTGCTCGAATTACATGCTTCCACTACACACCTGGCTCTTAAAAAAATATTCTAACAGTTGCTTTTTGTAATTAGCAACTTGCATCTTATGTCTTTGAAAAAACAGCCTCTAACTCTTTCCTTTGGTCTTCTCCTTTGACTAAGGAAAGAAAGGCCACAGTGCGAAGACTAGCTTCCTACAGCATCCTGTTCTCTCTCTTGTTTTTTTTTTGTTTTTTTTTTTTTTCTTTTTTTCTTAATAGATGTGTGATAAACAAAATGTAGGGGCAGGCCAGATAGCTCAGCATTTAGATTAATGCGCCTGCTTATGCAGACGTAGGGATCGGGGTTCGATCACCGGCACACCCGTCAGGCCCTACCCGCGGGGTGTGCTGAGAAGGCCCGAAACCGAGCCTGGTGGCACAGGCCCGTAATCCCAGCACTTGGGAAGCTGAAAACAGGAGGACCACTACGAGTCTGATCTGCATAGTGAGACTCTGTAGACTATGTGCTAAATACAAAAAAGAAAATGTAGTATCTACCCACAATGGCATCCTACTCTTGTCATAAGGAAGGATAAACGGGGAACCGGTAGGCAAATGAACTTGAGACCATAATGTTACATGAAATAATCAGGCACACCATCAGCTTAGGTACGCAGTTTCTTACAGAACTCAATAACACAACAGGGGAGTGCAAAAATAGAAGACTGACATATAGAAACTAAGGAGCTCTTTTTCAAATGAACAGGGAACAAGAAAGGTGAGTGCTGCAGATATAGCTCAGCTGTATAGCGCCTGCCTTGAAAGCCAGAGGTCCTCTTAAGTTCGATTCCCCACACCAAAAAGAAAGGAACCAGAAGGGGGAGGAGGACAGGAAATAAGGAAATAGAGATAGAAAAAGAATTTGTTTTGGCGGAACCGGGGATTGAACTCAAGTCCTTGAATTTGCCAGGGAAGCGCTTATCCCACTGAGCCATCTCCCCAGCCCTGGAAAAATTGAAGGAGAAAAATGATCTAGAAAATTTTGCAAATAGGAAGGGAACCAAAATTGAGGGTTATGGGGGTTAAGAAGCAGCACGCACAGTACCAACCGGCTCCGATAAACTGGGTAATTGCCCAAGCCGGTGGCCAGGTCAATAGCCCCAGCTGCTCTGGAAACTGCGGGGCCCTCCTGGCTCACGCGTGGGGCGCGGTCCCCTTTTGAGGCCCTCCCCCTCCCACATCCCTGTCAGCTGCGTCTACTCTCACCAGAGCCCCTCAGGTCGCTAACGTATCTAGTTATGGGCCGAACCCACTAGTTAGACCAGGCTGGCCGCGAACCCGCGACCCTGCTGCCCTCCCAGTCCGCTTTCCTGTGCCCTCAAGCCGCATTCCACTTCCAGTCTGCAGGATTCCCGCCAGAACACAGCGTGCGCATCCCTCTCAGTCCACAAACGGCACCCACAGACCCCTAGGTTCCACACGCCCGCCCCGCCCCCACAGCGCGGGGACACCCGTCTTCTCTCCAGGAGGCCGCCAGCTTCCCGCAGGCCACCAGGAGTGCCACACCGGTCACCTTTCCCTTCTCCGTGAGTCTCCAGCTTTACTAAGAACACAGTGTCCGGGTTCCTCAAGTCCGTGGTAAATTATCTTAAAGAACCACGGCTGCGTCCCGCCCGTAAAGTCTCCGAGAACTCCGCGCAGTCGCACTTCCAATTTATCTGTAATTCCCGCGCTTTCTGTCGCCACGGCAACCAGCAGGGGGCCTGGAGCGTTAGCCTCTAAGAATCCGAGAGAGAGCACGTCAGCGGAAGGGTGAGGCACAGAGCGCGCAGAGCGCTCTAGGCTCGGGATTGGTCTTTCCGTGTGTGTCGTAAATAGGAGACGCAGGACGCGGGTGCCCCCTCAGGCCTTCAGTTCCGTTTTATTACGTCCGAGTTTCGATTCAGGATTGCAAGGGCTAATGTAGGTCCGAATACGAGGGTAGAATACTGCTCGACGCAGTCCCAACAAGGATTGCCCATCCACCTACCCGTCCTACCAAGGAAGCCCTCAGCGTGGGCAAATAAAGGGATCTGGAGGGACAAAACTACAAATTCTGACATGCATTGCGGAACGAGTTTTTTTTATTTATTTTTATTTTTTAGTAGTGTGCGTGGGAGACTGTAGTCCTAAAAAGAGGAGCTTCCGACTCCAGAGACGAACACGACTCCTATCACAACCCATTTGATAGATTGAAGACCTCCTTGCGGTGATGCACGTCAATAGCTATGGGTTGAACTATCGAGCTTTTGTTTTTTACTAGCAGAGGCTAGTAATTCTAGGTTCTTTAATCTAGAATTCCTAGGAAGACTACTATTACCATAGAGCCCCGCGAATCCCGGCACAGTCCCCCAAGGTCGCGGACCTGCCCGAACGCAGATGGAGAGGCATTGGCCCCGGATGGAAAAGCGCTCCGGCCCGCGCCTGCGCTTTTGTAGTTCCGCCCTTCCACCCTTGGGTTTGTTATTGTTGTGAGGGTCAGCTGTCTGTGCCCGCCCCCGAGGACGCACCTCAACCAATAAAGAGGTAGATAGGTTAGAAAGACAAGCCATAGAACCCAATCCTCTTCTGAGGAACTAAAAGGCAACAAGGGACTGGGCCTCTTCGCTCTCCGCCATGTTAGATGCGCTCCGCAGGGGTTAGCGGTTGAGCTGGCGGCGGACGTTCTGTGCGCTGGTCTGTGGCAGGCGCCCTCAGGGGGCAGGAAACGGGTAAGGAAGTGGCTGCGGTGACCTGAGGGGTGGGGTGTCGTCACCGCTGACGGGCTGGAGGAAGCTGGGGGGATGTCCTGCCAAATGCTATGACTTTTCCTTGTTCAGAGACAGCGATCTCCGCGGTGGCCGCCGAGAGAGCCGCTGTGTCCTGAGAGACAGGGCTATGGAGATTCGGGGCTTTGATCGCCAAGGGAGGCCGAGATCTTCCTAGGCGAAGATGCCTCGGGGTTGGTGACACAGTCCCGGGGTCGTGTAGTAGGGAAATTGGATCAGTGGGATTAAGTCTGGAGCAGAGAAATGACAGTGCCCACACCTCTTCCGCTTCCTGTCCAACTTCTCTCCGGAGGATACCCTTAAAAGAAGACATAGTCTTTTAGGTTCCTTTTTGTAAGATGCAACTTTTAGGTCATGCATTTTAAGGCCTGGAGAGCCCGTTCAGGCTCCTGCTGTAGCCCGTAATCAAAACTCGGGTTCCTAGGTCGGCTTCATGGAGGTATTTGCACAGGGTGAAATTCGACTTAGAGGAAAAGCTGACATACGCCAAATGGAGGTGAGTCAGTGTCTTGGGTTTGCAGTAGCGCCAGTTAGCTTAGGCTAGGCCACCACGACCTGAGAGCAGTCATGCTCTGTACTTGCTTTAAACCTAAAGGAACAGACGAGGCTAATTGTGAAGCTGAGGTTTCCACAAGTTCAAAATGAATGTACCCTTTAAAGATTTTCACATGTAGCTCAGCGTGGTGACAAACATCTGTAATCCCAGCCCTTTGCTTCCAGTTTGAGGCCCGCCTGGCTTCTAATGAGTTCAAAACCAGCCTTAAATACAGAGCAAGACCCTGTCTCACAAAAACAACAACAAAAGAATTTTTTTGTTCATATATAAGCCAGAGAGAAACAGGCAGTTCTTAATGAAGATCTGAACTAAACTAGCTAAACTAGAATCTCCCACTTCCTGTTTCCTCTCATTGACAGGTCAGCCGGATGAGCTACAAAGTATGGGAGATATTTCTAATGGTATCACTTCAGATCAGTTTCCTTCAGACATTCCAAGTGTGAAAGTATGCTCCTTGGAATTGGGAAATGAGACTGTAGTTCCAAGTTTCCATCTTGGGCTGAATGCATCATCAATCACTTCGTTTTTCTAACTTTTTAAAATGTATTTAATACAGGGTCTCACTACACAGATTGGACTTGTAGTGATCCTCCTATTTTCAGCCTCCTAAGCACTGGGATTACAGGTGTGCTGCCCACTAAAAATTGCCATCTCAGCATGCCTTGGGCAGGGCCAGCATGGCATGTGGGTCCAAGGATCAAACCCCTGTCCCTGCACTTTGCCAAAGCAGGTGCTTTAGTCCGCTGAGCTATTTGGCCAGCCCTCATTTTTCTAATATTTTAGAAAAACCCAGTATTCTGTGTTGTTTCCCCCAGATTGTAAGGACTCCAAGGATTATATTCCTTGTGAGTGCACAGTGGCTGTCAGTGGGGTTGGTGCTTCTGCCTTTAGGTGGAGGCAAAGAATGGAAAAGACAGATCACTACGGAGTTAAAGATCCTTAAAGTGACAGTGTCAGCCTGGCATGGTGGTGCATGCCTATAACCCCAGCCCTCAGGAAGCTGGGGCAGGAAAATCACCATGAATTCGAGGTCAGGCTGGGCTGCATAATGAGACCCTATCTCAAACCACCCAAAATGACAGTGTCACAAAGCACTGTGTTACACTGTGAAAAACTACTATCAAGTTCTTAAAGACTTTTTTTTTTTAAGCACATGCTACCATGCTGTTTAAGACCAGTTTATTATAACAACTTTGTATCTGAATATTATTTTCAAAGAACTTGCACATGCTTTGTTTTAGGGCCAGGGATTAAACCATGGTTTTTCTTAGGCCAGCACACGCTGTTCCACTGAGCTGTGACCTTTGCCCTGTGCACTCTTTGTACTTGATTCTTATGTGGTAACAGTGCCACAAGGCAGGCCAGGCAGCCCTGACCCACAGATGAGATAGACATGCCCAGAATGTGCTGCCTCGCTTGCCTGGTATGGCCACTGTTGTCCCCAAGCTGTGTCTAGAAGCCAGTCTTCTCCCCTAGGGCTCTAAAACTCAAAGACTTAATCCTGATTATCTCTGTCTTCAGTGCCTGAGGCAGAATTTGACTGTATGTAGCCACAAATTAAAACTGCTGACGGGCCAGGCAGGGTGGCTCCTGGGTGGCTCTGTGGTGGCACACACCTACAATCCCAGCACTTGGGAGGTTGAGGCAGGAGGATCACTGAGCTCAAGTGATCGTGGGCTACTACACACTAAACTCAAGCCTGAACTACACAGAAAACAATGTTTCAAAGATACATTTTTTAGTCCAGTTTAGGGTTAAACAACTTTTTTTTTTTTTAACAACTTCTTTTTCATGAAACCATAAAAGCAAGCCAATGCAACAGACACACAACTTGTCAGTAAACAGTATTCTCTAAAAATAAATTTTGACCAGAGTGGATATTCGGTTTAGAAATTGTTTACTTCCTAAGTATGGTAATGTTAACACTTTTTATAATCCAACAAGAGCTGGGCATGATCACACATGCCTGTAATCCCAGTGCTCTGGGATGCTAAGGCAGAAGGAGGGAAAATTTGAGCCAAACCAGGGCAATTTAGCAAAAACTTATCTCAAAAAATAAAAAGAGGCATTGAGGAGATGGCTCAGTGGAATAAATGCTTCCTTGGCAAGTGCAAGGGCCTCAGTTCAATCCCTGGTTCTGCTAAAATAAAATAAAAACACTCAGGAACACTGAGGACTGTTGAGTTGTAGGACAACTGAAGTACGTAGATCATACATAGTCTCAAAAATCAGTGAAGAATAAAAATGCTGCAGTGCAGAGACTGGGGCCCCAGTCCCCAGTACCAAACAAAAACTAGCGCAGTAGGGGCTGGCCGGGGTCAGGAGGGGGTGGGGCAGGGGTGGGGGGAACTTTCCTAGCTTGCTCCAGACACTGGGGTCAGTCCCCAGCTCCGGAAAATAATTGTTCCTCATCCAGTAGTAAAAGGTGTTGCTGTAACATTGGTCCTGAGTTGGTGGTTGTGGAAGCCAGGGGATGGGCCCATGGGAATTCATTGTATTCTTTCCATGTTTGTGTAAGGTTAATTTTTACTATAATACGTAGATTTAAAAAAATAATAATATACTATTAGGATGTGGTGGTGCATTCCTCTGATTCCAGGGCACGGAAGGCAGAGGCAGAAGGATCACAAGTTGGAGACCAGCCTGGACAACTTAGTGAGACACCTTGTCTCAAATCTAAAGCAGGCCAGGGCTATCGCTCCTCCTGAGAATGCTCGGCTAGGTTCGAGAGGCCCTGGGCGCACAGAGGATGAGTTTGGCAGAAGCATTAGCCAGCAAGGGTCCCTGCCGCACCAGGCCAAGGGTGTGGTGATGGGCTAGATTCTTGAGGTCACTGTTGCGCCTCTGTACCTGGGAGTTCATAGAGAATGGGCCTGGAGGGTCCAGCTGTGTTACGGATGTGTGCTGTCCCCTGTGGTGGGTATGGTCAATATGTACTGCTAACCTGGACTCAGAAAAAGAAAAATTCTTCTGGTATAAGGAATTGAACCCAGGACCACACGCTTGCTAGGCAGGTGTGTACCACTGAGCTACATCTGTGGCCCAGAGTTTTTTTAAAAGTGCATTGAACAGAACATGTTGCTGCATTCCTGTAATGCCAGCACTCAGGAGCCTGAGGCACGAGGATCGGTTACTTGGAATTCAAGGACGGCCTTTGTGGTCTCTACATGGTAGGTCCAAGGTCAATTTGGGCCGCATAACTAGATCCTGTCTTTAAAAAAAAGGAAGTATGTTGCTCCATTTTTGTGTGTGCTTGCCATTCCTTATTCTTAGGAAACCAGTAAACTACAGAAGCACAGTCATGTCTTTGGATGACAGTGTTCAGAGCTACCCATTTGGGACATCTTGGTTTTAGTATTTTGGCTTGTACATCATTAAAATTGCTCTAGTAAGAGACCTGTACTGCCCAAGTTAAGAAAAGACATGGGAAAATGTAGAATATCACTTTGGAGTCTTAGGAGAGTAAAAGTCCCATCTTAACCATCTTGGTACCTCCTGCTGTAAATATGTATTTAACCAAACTCTGTAAAATGCAATGGAATCCTCAAGAGATTTTACAAATGCTAGATGATTTCTGTGCATGTGGTCAAAATCTTAGCCACTTTCTTTCTTTAGTTTTCTTTGAGACTGTGATGCCCAGACTGGTCTTGAATTTCTGGCCGCTTGAGATCCTCCTGCCTCAGCCTGTTAAGTAGCTGGGAGTGCAGGTACACACAACCACACTCTGCTTCGCTGGTTTCTAGAAGAGCTGTTTTTGTGGTATATTGAAATGCAAGTCTTTGTGGCATGATTTGAGCGCTAATGTGTTTCTTAGAAGGAAGAATTTCCACATAATAGATTTGGCTTCCTGCTAGATTGTGTCTGTAAAAATACGGACATTGCTTTATTCACTGCTATATTCCAAGCCGTCTCCATGTTGAGGCCTCACAAGTATTTGTTGAATGTTTGTGCGACTTACATAAGCTTTCTAACATGCCATGTCCTCTCTCCCCCTTGCGTTCCACTCTAGTCCCACAGCATGGAACCCCAGGTTACTCTAAATGTAACTTTCAAAAATGAGACACAGAGCTTTCTGGTTTCTGATCCGGAAAACACCACTTGGGCTGATGTTGAAGCTATGGTGAGTATTCATTATCTTCTCTGTTCCAAGCACAGATGCTTTTTTTCACAGGCATCTGCTTTTGGCAGCTCACATACTTGTCAGGCCTGTCAATACCATCTCCGGGTTCAGTGTATAGATGTGCCCTGATCAGGTGAGCAGATTAGCACGTTTCTTTTGAAGAGCTTTGAAAGAGAAACTTTTTTTTGGCGGAACCGGGGATTTAACTCAGGCCTTTGCACTTGCCAGGGAAACGCTTATTCAACTGAGCCATCTCCCAGGCCCCAGGTGAACTTATTTTTTAAGCAAGCTGGGATTTAGAAAACATAGTCTGAGGAATGAGTTGTTGGACCCCACCCCAGGCAGGCCCAGGGAGTGCTCTCCTTTCAGGAGCGGGTTGGGTCTGCTGCTTTGAGCTGTCGATTGCGTTGTGCAAGCACCCTGCTTGCTGTTATTGCCAGGTGCTTACATGGCAGCTAGTCCCCACCTTCTTCTGCTAATGCTTTTCCTCTTCCTTGTCATGATTTGCCCTTTGGACTGTTCTGATTTTGTTGGGTTTGCTGTAGTGAATGTTTTACTTAATGTATGTCTGTTTATCTCACAGAACTCTGATAAAAACCTGCCTTCCGCCCTGGGTCATGACACATACCTGTAATCCCAGCACTCTAGGAGGCTGAGGCAGGAAGAGTGGAACTAAAGTTCAGCCCCAGCCTAGGCAACATAGTAACCTGGGGAGACCCTACCTCTAAGTGAAAAGAGCTGGAGATGAGACCCAAGTTCACTCCCCAGTACCTTCACTCTGCACAGAGCCTGCTTCACCTGGTGAAGCAGTGGCACTAACTACAAAAGGAAGAAATCTCTGGGCGAGGTGGCGCATGCCCGTAGTCTCAGCAGTTGGGAGGCTGGGCTGGGAAGGCCCTTGAGTGGGAGGCCAGCCAGGGTGGTATAGCAAGACCCTGTCTCCAAGACAGTAGCAACAAGGCCTTCAACCATAGGCTGGTGTGGTTCTCTGCCTTCCAGCATCTCTCTCTGCTCCTACAAGGATGGATGTCCAGAAAAGAGTTGGTTCTTCGGGCCTGTGGCACACGCCTGCATCTGAGTACTCCAGGAGGCTAAAACAGGAGGTTCAGGAGCTACAGGCCAGCCTGAGCTTCTCAAGTGAGATTGAGGCTCAAAATGAAAACAGCTCGATCTCATGTATCAGATGATCTGAAGAGCAGACCCCATTAATTTTCCTTTCCTACTAGTTGAATGAGCTGAAAGTTCATCTTTCTCTTTCATTGTACATTTTATTTGTATTTTTTGATTTAAAAAAATTTATTTTAAGACAGGGCCTTACTGAGTGCCCAGGTGGACTCAACTTTTCATCTTTCTGCCTCAGCTGTTCCGTGTTTCTGAGTCAGGGGCTTGCTGCGCAGCGTTGACCTCACTGCCTCAGCCACCCTGACGCCGGTGTGGCAGGTGTCTGCCCCTGTACCAACGAGCTGCTTAAGCTTGGGTCCTGTGAGAGGTGACCACTCAGAAAGTGAAAGTCTGAGCATGTAGTGTTGGTAAATGTAGAGCTACCCATAGCTAACAGAGGACAGGAGTCCCTGTGTGCTACTGTGTAGGGCACGCTGAGGTCAGGCCCTACATTTTAGGTGTAAGTTTTCATAGGTAACTACTGGGATCTTTGCAGAACCTTATGATAATTGAAAACCTTCCTGTCAGTCAGTGCCCTGCAGTTTCCACAACATTGATGTTATGGCTTTTGTTTGTTTATTTGAAGGTTTTTTTTTTTTGTCTTTTTGTCTTTTTGTCTTTTTGAGACAGGGTCTCACTGTGCAGTTCAGGCTGGCCTTAAGCTCACTTTGTAGCTCAGGCTGGTCTCGAACTCACAACAATCCTCCTGCCTCAGCCTCCTGAGTGCTGGGATTACAGGCATGCGCCACCACGCCCAGCTTATTTGAAGGTTTTTTGAGACAGGGTCTCTAGCCTTGAGCTCATGGTATAGGCCAGAGCTCCAGCCTCCTACCTCAGCCTCCTGAGTGCTGGGATTACAAGGGTATGCCACGGTGCCTGGCTGTTATAGCTTTAATGAAAACACTTGTTGGCTCTTCTTTTTTTTTTTTTTTTTTTTTGTCTTTTTGAGACAGGGTCTCACTGCAGTTCAGGCTGGCCTAAGCTCACTTTGTAGCTCAGGCTGGTCTCGAACTCACCAACAATCCTCCTGCCTCTGCCTCCCGAGTGCTGGGATTACAGGCATGCGCCACCACGCCCAGCTAAAATATAAGTATGCTGTATCTTTACATTCTTTTTTTTTTTTTGATGGAACCAGGGATTGAACTCAGGCCCTTGTGCTTGCCAGGGAAGCGCTTATTCTACTGAGCCATCTCCCTAGTCCTTGTTGGCTCTTCTGCTGAGGCATATTTTTATTTTGCATGGTTCTGACCATGTGTAATTGAGCTTTTCCTAAGCTGAATACTCTCATTTCCTCCTGAATCTTCTGTACATTTTTGCCCATTCTCACCTGGTTTGCTAAATGCACATTTGCTAATGGTCCTTGTTACCTTGCTAGCTCTGTGTTCAGTTACAGATGTTTTTGCTTGGTGGTGGTGTTTGGCTTGATAGTGCTTTTGTTTTTATTTTTTTATGACACTGGGGATCACATCCTGGGCCTCTTCAAGTGAAGTGCATGGTGAACACTCCACCCCTGAGCCACATGCCCACCTTTTTAGCTGTCTTTTTTTTTTTTTAAGGCATCATGTTTCTATATAATTCAGGCTGTCCTCAAATTTGAGGCCATATTCCAGTTTCTGCCTCCCAAATGCTTGAACTCATTTTGTAGCTCAGCAGACCTTGAACTCGAAATTCTGCCTCAGCCTCCTTAGGGTTGAGATTGCAAGTATAACACCAGCAAAAATGCTTACCAGTTAGGTAGTCCGGCACTCCTGCCCTTTTTCTCTTCTTTCTTTCTCTTTCGGCAGCGCTGGGTGTTGGAGCCAGGACTGCATGTGTGGAGCTAAGTACTCTCTCACTGAGCTACACCTCCGGCTCTGAGTGCTCTTTCTCTTCCAGTTTCTAGGGTTAGGTATGGCCTCCTTTTGGGAGCTTAGTCTTATAATATGTGCATTTTAGGACTGGGCGTGGTGGCCTATAATCCCAGCTCTTGGAAGTTTGTAAACAGGCAGATCACTACCAGTCAGACCTAGAAGTGAGATCCTGAACACCCTGTAGACCCTTCCCTAAAAAAAAAAAAAAAAAATAATAATAATAATAATAATAGGGACCTGGAAGATAGCTCAGTTGAATAAGTGCTTGCCTAGTAAGCATAAGGTCCTGAGTTTGATCCCTGCTACCACCAAAAAGAATAATTATAATATGTGCATTTTATTTGCAGGTAAAAGTTTCTTTTGATCTGAACAGTATTCAAATAAAATACCTGGACGAGGAGAATGAAGAGGTAAAGTACATTAAAGACCATGTTGTTAGGTGTACAAACTAAGAGTGTTTTTTGGGGGGATTTGAGACAGGAACTTGCCCTGTAGTTCGCTCTGGTCTGGAGCTCAGAGATCCTCCTGTCTCAGCCTCCCAGATCATGGTATGTGCCTTCACATTGGGTCACAATAGAGTTCTTACTTTTGCTGAGTGTTGTGGGGCTTGAAAAGTTCAAAACCCTATTTATGTTGTGTGTGGTAATTAAATATGAATTTGAGAATTAAGCTGAGGTGGAGTTGGGAAGAGGGGAGGAACGCTGAAGAGTATCTGCAGGGTAACCGGAAGTTAGCGTGCAGTGGTGGCTCACGCCTCTCACCCCAGCACTTGGGGGGCTGGGCACGCTGCCCTGCCATGCACCAGAAGTAAAGGAGGGCCCAGTGTGTAAGTGTGAAACTTTTTAATCATTATTCATGGCTCGAAAGGGGTACTAGAAAAGCTGGGCCTGGGTGAGGCTGGCCCTCACACTGGGAATGCCTGATTGATAGGGCACTTAGAATTCTCCTTTGCTTTCTTTTACAGATATCCATCAACAGTCAAGGTGAGCCCAGACAGAACCTGTGCGGCTTTACTTAGAAGCCTGGGGTGCTGGTGGGGTCGCTCCATTTCCCTGCGGCCACATAGTGTCACTTCAGAGTAGTTTGATGTGTTGGGTGGTGTCGTTCCCTACGGTGACAGTGTTACCTATGTACACATCACACTGCACAGGTACTCCTGACTGTGGTTTTGCATGTGGCTGGTGCCTTTGAATGAGCCACAGGGACAGCTTTCAGGGAGGACTCTTGGCTTGGGCTGTGATCCCTCCTGGAGACAGATGCTCAGTGCAGCCTGGTGCCTGTGTCTGAGTCTGCGAACGAATGCAGGACTCCCAGGGCGGCTCCTGGCTGCTTGCTGGGTTGGGCCATGGAGGGCAGTTTCCCCCAGGAGCCCTGTCTAGTGAGACCTCAGGTTCCAGGCCCAGAAATCTTGGGCGGTCAGCAGAAAGGAGGGTATTGCCCAGAGCTCAGGCCCTTACCAGCACTCAGCCTGGTGGAGTGAGCTGGGGCAGGAGCAGCTACCTGGCATCTCCAGGAGCAAGGACAGTGGTGTGGGAGGAGAACTGGCCTGCGGTGGCTTCTGTTCATGAGGATGAGAAGGGAGTTTGTCAGCCGGACCTAGTGGCTGCTGCTCATTCATGGGACTGTGAGCTAAGGATTCCCCAGAGCAGTGTGACTGTGCACACAACGAAAGCTACACACAATGGAATTGTTGCCCATCACCCACTTGGCCCTTAGCAGATACACCTGCCTATAATCCCAGCACTCAGGCTGAGGGAGGAGGCTGCAAGTTCAGGTGCAGCCTGAATTATGAAAACAAAATGAAATTTGAACTCAATACCTGTTACTAACTACAGTCTACAGTGTCATACATTAGATTTGTGGGATTGACTCTTTTAGTACAATCTTAAGGGCTGGTGAGGAAATGTCACTATTATTGTATTTTGTCTTTTTAGGAGAATATGAAGAAGCACTTAAGGTAATGGTATTTTATCTTGTCAAATGATTTCAAATAATGTTTGTTGAGGAAAACTTGAGGCCAAGGGTATAGCTAAGTAGCACTGCAAAAAGCAAAGCAGTGGGCTGGTGAGATAGCTCAGAGGACTGAAGCACTTGACAGGGAAAGACTGAGTCCCTGCACCATGTGCACCACGTGCGCCACGTGCGCCAGCCCTGCCCCCAGGGCAGGCTGAGCCCCCCAGAGCCTGGGCATGGTGGTGCACACCTGTAATCGCAGCCCTGGGGAGGCTGAGAGCAGGCGGATCAGCAGGAGCCCAAGCTGCATAGTGAGGCCCTGCAACAGCGAAATACCATGTTAAAAAAAAAAAGCCAAACCAGGGCAGAGGATGCAGCTTGGTGGTCTGAGCACCTGCTCAGCAAGTGCAAGGGTCTGGGTTCGATCCCCAGTACTGTGCACTCTGCACGGTGCTGGCTCCAGGACCCCAGCTGTTCCTTGACTCATTGGGCGCTGGGAAGTGTGAACAGCAGAGCAGGCGGAGTGGGGCTGCCACCCAGGGCCTCCCTGTGGGGTGGGGGTGGGGCTGCCACCCAGAGCCTCCCTGTGCAGTTTAGGCTGTCATTGAGCTCTGTAGGTAGCTCAGGCTGGTCCTGAACTCGCAGGATCTGCCTGCCTCAGCCTCCCAGTGCTGGGATTATGGGGTATACCTCCACACCCAGCTGCTCCTGACCGAATCCTTTTCCAATGGTGTCACAACATGCACCTGTGGTCCTTGCCCCTTCAGAGGCTGAGGCAGGAAGATTGCAAATTGGAGGGCAGCCTGGGAACTTAGCAAGATCCTGTCTCAATTTTAAAATCAAAAGTGCTGGCAGGGATATAGCTCAGTGGCAGAGTGTTGCCTGCCCTGCACGAGGCCCTGGGCTCAGTTCCTAGTATTTCCAAGAAACCCAACTTTTCAGGCACATGGCACTGCATGATTCTTACTGCTGGTGGTCCAGTCCAGGGCCTCAGGTTCAGGCAGTCACTGTACTCTGGCTGTCCTCAGCCTGCGGTACCATTCTGATATTGTATCTGTTGGGAGATGGCTCCCACACCAAACTGCATATTCCTTGCCTCGAGTAGCTACCTGGGAGTGGAGTCCTATGGGCTGATGTGGTGGCTCATGTGTGCTCCCAGCCCTGGGGCAGCTGAAGCAGGAAGATCACAAGTTCAAGGCCAGCCTGGGCTATGTAGTGAACCCCTGTTTCCAAAGAGGAAGGAAGGGAGTGTAAGTCTAGTGCATAAAAATAGGTGACAGAACAATACCTGTGGGTGTTTACTTGGGGAGCTAGAGAACCCCACTGGCCTGGCCCCAGATACCTTCATGGACCCAAAAGCACCTTACCGAACCTCAAATGTTTCTTGAAGTAATTTGCAAAATAGGGTTTTTAGGAAGGTTTTATTGAAAAAGATATGGGTACTTTAACTTGCTTGCTTGTACTTTTAATGGAAAAGTACACGCATAATTATATGTGCTCGGGCTGGGATGTAGCACCTGCCTGCCAAATGAGAGGACTGAGTTTGATTCCCAGGTCCAAAAAAAATTGTATGAGCTAGGGGCCGAGGAGATGGCTCAGTGGAATAAGCATTTCCCTGGTAAGCACAGGGACCTGAGTTCAATCCCTGGTTCCGCAAAAAAAAAAAAAAAACATTGTATGAGTTAGCTTTAAGTTTCTCAGATTCTTTTTTTTTTAAGTTTCTCAAATTTTGTCTGTCATTGACTTTTTTTTTTTTTGAAACTTGATACTAGAATTACTCTGGGAGGCTAAGGCAGGAGGGTCACCATAGGTTCATGCTCAGCCTGGCAGCTCAGTCAGAACCTGTTTCATAAACAAGCAAAACTGGGCTGGGCCATAGCGCCTCTGGAGGCCTGGCTGGTGCCAGTCGCAGTGCTGTGAACCTGGTGTTCTCTAGCCTGGCTCCCACCCTTGTGTAGTCAGGGGCTCTGAAAGGCCGCATGTGCTGGACTGCCCTTAGCAGTGTGCTTGGCTTTTCATGCTTTCACAGATGGCACGGAAGCAGGGGCACCAGCTGCAGATGCAGGTCCACGCAGGACACCCTGCTACAGCTTGTCCTGCCACTGCCAAAGCCCTGACCCTGGAGGAAGCAGAGAGATACACTTCCAGGACAGGGAAAAAGCCACTCGCTCACTACTCCTCACTGGTGAGGGTTGTGGGGCCAGAGCTGAAGAGCCCAGAGACGCCATCGTCCCAGGTATGCAGGCATGCAAAGTACCCAGGGTGGCATTTGGCCACACAGCCCTGGCCTGTGGCCATGGACCCACTCAGCCTTGTTGCCAGCTGGCCTGGCACTGGACCCCACTGCTGTGGGGGTGCTGGTCTGGAGGAGGAGCTGAGCAGGGGCCCACTTTGTTTTCCTTTCCTACTTCGCACAGTGGCTTTGAAGCCTCGTACTGGGATGATCCCACAGGAAAAAGTTCACAGCAAAACGGTGCGAAATTGACTTCAAATAGCAAACTGACTCAGTCTTCCTTCTGTTTCCATGCAGCCATTCCCACTTGCTCAGGGTGACCCGGACCACACTCCAGACAGGCCTCCGGACTGGTTCACAAGCTACCTGGAGACCGTGAGTGTCCTGAGCATCCCCTTCCGCCCAGCCCAGCAGCAGTGTGTGGGTGAGGGCAGGTGGCCACCTCCTGTGGTGGGATGGAGGGAGAGGAAGCTGGAGGCCCAGCCCAAGCAGATCTGCAGCACATGTGCTGAGTCCAGAGAGGAGGAGTCATGGGGGTGGGGGGTAGAGCTCTGCTCTGGAAGGAAGAAGTTAGATGCTAGCTTCTCAGGAGACTCCCTTGGGGTCTGGGAAGATAGCTCAGCTGCGCTGTGCCTGTGCGCTGTATTTGAGCTGTATCTCTGGCACCTTTGGCATATTTCTGTGTATCCCTTCAGTGCTAATTAGTGGCTTACCCCAGAAATGCGAAGGTTTCCACTCCGTCTGCCTCTCTTTCCAGCATTGCTGCTGAGTTCTCCTGCTTTGTGTTCTAGTTCAGAGAGCAAGTGGTTAAGGAAACAGTGGAGAAGCTGGAGCAGAAGTTGCATGAGAAGCTTGTTCTCCAGAGCCCGTCCTTGGGCTCCTGCGCCTCTGATGCCTCCATGCCTGCTGTGGAGGAAACCCTGTTCTTGCCAGAAAACCTCTTCAGTTGGCACATTGCTTGCAGCAGCTGCCGCAGGAGGATCGTGGGCGTGCGCTACCAGTGCAGGTGAGCATGTGGGAGATGCGGCTCTCCTGGGGTCTGGTGTCCTGGAGGAGAAAGAACATAGCTGTCTAGGCAGCAGCAGTTGTGGAGCAGGAGTGCAGGCCACGTTTCCCCAAGCTGGGGAGCTGCTGCTTACACACACTATCACAGAGTGACACCAAAACTGCGCTCCTCAAAGCAGAGTGTAAGGGTCAGCTTCGCTGCGCAGATGTCCTCAGCTCTTGCTTCTGTCCCATTGTCCCAGGGACAGGTTGAGGGTCATCAGCCTCATCGGGGCGTTGGGCTTTGGCATGGGCACGGGTGAGTGGGTTCAGTCTCCACCGAGCTGGGAGTGGAGCAGATACATAACTGTTTTTGTCCCCTGGGTGTGCCTCCTTCCCACAGCCTGTGCCCATCGTACAACATCTGTGAGGACTGTGAGGCGGGCCCTTATACCCACGATGCCAACCATTTGCTGCTAAAGCTGCGGAGACCCATCCTGAGCACCTTGGAGCCATTTTCCCACCCTAGGTCTCCTGTACCTCGACTCCCTGCTGCCCTGGAGCAAGTCAGGTAGAGCCAGGGCTCAGTGTCTTCTCTCCTCCTGGCTTCTTGGTTGTGACCACAGGAAAAGCTGGTGACGAATGAGCAGTCTGAGATGTGCACCGTCACCGGGCATGCAGTCTCCTCATCTGTACTTCCTGCTGCAGCTGGACCACACCAAGGGTGTTGGCATGGGAGTGGTGGCCAAGACGGGCGGTGGGTGAGACAGCCCCGTGCAGTTTGCCTAGGAGTACAGTTTCCTTTAAGGTGCTCATTTATTATCTCACAGGCTCCAGAAACAGGTGGATAAGAATTTTCTTAAAGCAGAGAAGCAAAGATTGCGAGCTGAGAAGAAACAGCGGAAAGCAGAGGTCAAGGAACTTAAAAAGCAGCTTAAACTCCACAGAAAGATTCATCTGTGGAGTTCAGTCCATGGCCTTCAGAGCCCTAAATCCCCTCCGAGCCGGCCTGAGAGCCTGCTGCAGCCCAGCACCCTGAGGTGAGTAGATGCTTCAGGACTGTCTCTTTCCTTTGGGGAGGGTATGCCCGGTTGCCAGGCTGCTGTTTAACCACCAGGCTCAGCAGGCCTCTGGACATGGCCTCTGGACATGGCCTCCGCAGCAGTCGGGCCCAGAGACGCAGCCCCAGCCCATCTAGCCGCTCAGTTCCACTCATGGAAGCCTGCTCACACTGAAGCCCGCTCCTACCCTTTTCTGACCCTCACTGTGCTGGCAGATGCTTTGGGGTTACCCTTGCTGTGGGCAGAGCTGGCTGGCGAGTTATCTTCACCACAAAGCCTCAGCTCAGAAAGAGCATACCACACGGGTCTATGGCTGCGGTGCGGCAATGCAGGGAACAGCCAGTGCTTACCTGGCACCTGGTGCCTCTCCCCCATCCCTGACAAGAAAGAAAGCAAAAGTGGGCAGGGCGTCTGCCAGGGCCACCCTGCAGGCACCTGCACTCAGTGCGTCCCTGAGGCACAGCCAGCCGCTGGCTGTGGGGCTGAGACCCTGGTGCCACACAGACAGCTAAGCCTCTGCATCCTCCAGGCTCCCTTTGCGGCCCAGTGCCCCACTGCTGCCCACCTTCAGTGCAGCCTTCGTGGATGAGAATCTGCCGGATGGGACTCACCTCCAGCCAGGAACCAGGTTCCTCAAACACTGGAGGATGAAGAACACAGGAACAGTTAACTGGAGCGCAGACACCAAGGTATTTTCCTGCCATCAGATGGGCCCTGGTGTGGGGGTGCTCACTCTAAATGTCTGTCTCGGTCCTGTGCCTGCAGCTCAAATTCATGTGGGGGAACCTGACACTAGCATCTGCAGAGCTAAAGGATGTGTTGGTGCCCTTCCTGAAGGCTGGCCATGTGGGTTTAGTGTCTGTGGAGTTTGTCGCTCCAGCCTTGGAGGGGACCTATACATCCCACTGGCGCCTGGCTCAGAATGGCCAGCAGTTCGGGCCTCGAGTCTGGTGCAGCATTGTGGTGGATGCCTCCGCCCCTGCAGAGCACCCCAGGGACACCGACACGGGTGTGTGTGGCTCTAGTGATATCGGCCTCAGCTGCCCACAGGAGGTGAGTATGCGCACATGGCCTGTGTGCCCAGGGGACTCCTGCAGATTGGAGGTGGGGAGAAGACTAAGTGCCCCAAGTCTCTTGAGATGAGTGTGCCTGTGGCTCCCTGCCATTCCACAGACCACCCGCGTGCTCAGGAGAGCCCCATCCGTGGTCAGGTACCTGCGGCTGAGATCTGTGGTTGGGATGTGGGGTTGCGCTGGTGGGGAGCAGAGAGAGGAAGTGCCCGGGGGTCCCTGCTGACCTAGGGCCCTGTGGCTTCCTGCCAGTGTGTCCACCACCTCATTCTTTCTCTTTTTGTAGTACTGAAGATTGAACCCAAGGCTTTTGCCCTGAGCCACACCCCAGCTCTTTTGGGTCTCACTCAGTTACCCAGGCTGGACTCAAATTTGGCAACCCTCCTCCCTTGCCTTGTAGAGTGCTGGGAGACAGGCTTATGTCACCAGGCCTGGTTTTTTTTAACAGTAGAGATTAGCAGTGGGTGTTTTTTTTTTTTTTTTTTTTTTTTCTTTTTGAGACAGGGTCTCGCTATGCAGTTCAGGCTGGCTTTAAGCTCACTTTGTAGCTCAGGCTGGTCTCGAACTCACAACAATCCTCCTGCCTCAGCCTCCCGAGTGCTGGGATTACAGGCATGCGCCAAGCAGTGGGTTTTTTTTTTTTTGTTTATTTGTTTGTGTTAACAAGAGTCATCGTTGATCTGCTGCATGAGTTCTGTTGAGGGCCTAAGGTTTATTCCAATGCATATATCTGTAGGAACCCTTTTTCCTGGCTAAAGAAACCTCACTAGATGAAGCAACTAATAGGACAGAAGGGACAGGGGCCTGTGTACTGCAGAAGACGAAAAGTGCGGCCAGCGAGCGGGAGCTCTACATCCCATCTGTGGACCTCCTGACAGCACAGGTGTGGGCATGGCATCTGGGGGTGTGAGCTCAGGTGGGGCCGTAGAGAGCCGTGTACATCCAGCAGGCACACCATGTGGTCTTCAGCACACCCACACAGCTCTCACCCATGGAGCACAGTCTGGCTGCTGCTCTGCCCCCGTCATGCATAGTGGCATGAGAGCACTGTGGGGATAGGTGTCGGGTGTAGCCTGTGCATCCCTGCAGCTTCCCCTGGCTGCCGGAGTGCTCCCAGCCCCTGTGGCCAAGCAGCCTGTGTGGAGCAGAGGCTGTGCAGAGGCTGGGTATTGCAGGCTTACATGCGTCTCGTAGGACCTGCTGTCCTTCGAGCTGTTGGACATAAACATCGTCCAGGAGCTGGAGCGGGTGCCACACAACACCCCTGTCGGTAAGTGGGCAAAAGTGCTGTGCTTAACGCTTGTGCTGGTGCTGGGGCTCTCCTTTATCCACAGCAGCAGGTGCTGAGGGCTTCTTCCGGGAGGCTGTAGAAGAGCCTCACCTGAACTCGCCCTGTTGCCTGCCTCTACCCATCAGCCCTTTATTTTGTTCTGTGACCTTGGCCGCAGCCGCCTCGGCCAGTGAGCCCTCGGGAATCAGTGGGTCTCGGGTCTGTACCCACCTGAGGTGCGGGAGCACCCTGGGTCTCTGTAGCAGCAGCAGGAGGAGGAACCTGAGGCAGCTGCTGCTGCTTTGGGCCACTGTGGAAAGAAAGGTGCCCTGGCCCCTCTGCCTCTGCCTCAGCAGTGGGTTATTTTCAGATACGACTCCCTGCATGTCTCCCCTGCCACGTGACAGTCCACTCCTGGAGAAGCCAGGCTTGGGTCAGATCCGGGAAGAGTGTGAAGGAGCAGGGCGCAGGGCGCTTCCAGGTAAGCTCCGCGTCAGCAGCATCACTGTCCCCTTCCTCGCACAGCCCTGCCATGCTGCCCCTCCTGGTTCACGGCCGGGGGCGCCGGCTGGGGGCCCTCAGCTTCCATGCCCAGTCCATGCACTCTCCAGGTGCCACAGCTCCAGGAAAGGGGAAGGCCGAGAGTGTCACCACAGTGGAGGACACAGAGGAAGACCTGAGCGGGACCCAGTTTGTATGTGAGACTGTCATTCGTTCCCTCACCCTGGATGCTGCCCCAGACCACAACCCACCTTGCAGACAGAAGGCCTCGCAGTGTGAGTACTGCCCTGCGTGCACCTGGCTCCCTTCATGGAGGGGGCGTTAGTATTGTTATTAGGGACTCAGTCAGGTCTCTAGGCAACCACACACCTCAGTTGACTGCTCTTACTAGAAAGAAACATAGGCATAGTATAGGCTATGCTTCCAGGCCCAGGCCTCAGGTGTAGTGGCTAGGCTGCTGGGCTCTGTGGGGAGGGGTCCTCCTGTGGGGACAGAAATAGTAGGGAGAAGTAGGCGTCCAAGAAAAGTTCTGCTTCAGGAAATAACCGCAGGTGCAAGAACTGGGGTTCAGTCCCTGCTGTGCTGTGCTGGCCCCACCCCCCCGGGTGCACTGAGGCCACTAACTGAAACTGGGTGTGGCAGCACCCCTGTAATCCCAGGGCTCAGTAGGCTTAAAAGAGGAGGATCAGTACGAGTTCTATCTGTGTAGTGAGACCCTGTAGGCCCTGTGCTAAATACATTTAGAAAAGAAATCATCTGAAAGGAGCCTCAGGCTGCATGTAGGTGGAGTACTGTGTGCTCCAGATACTATTCAGAAATTTAGAGCCAGGTATGCTGGGATCCCAGCCCTGGGGAGGCTGAGGCAGGAGCGTCAGTGCAATTTGGAGACCAGCCTTAGCTACGTAATAAGACCTTGTCTCAATGAAAACAAAATTAAAAATCCAAACTGCATAACTGGAAGTAGATGGCACCTTCGCATTGCGGAGTGTGGAGCTTTCCCAGGCGGGGCAACACTAGGAGGCACTGTTCCTCTCAGATGGGCTCCTTGTGTCTTTCAGTAAATCTCACCTCGCCTCCAGAGGATCCCCTAGGAGACGAGAAGGAGGACATCGTTCATCTCACAGAGGACAGAGTGGAAGAGGAAGAGGAGCTCGGGGACGAGGTGCAGAGCCAGTCGTCCACCTCGTCGGAGGACTACATCATCATCCTCCCCGAGTGCTTTGACACTAGCCGCCCGCTCACGGACTCCATGTACAGCTCTGCACTCTCACAGCCAGGCCTGGCCCGAGGGGCTGATGGCGAGCCAGGGCTGGAGGCTGGGCAGGAGCCCACTGGGACTGAAACTGTCACTGGGGCACAACTCGCTTTAGGGGAGAGCCCGCCGCAGGAGCACGGCCTCAGCGACGTCCTGGAGACCTCACAGGCTCGGGAGGCACTGCCCCTGGGCCCAGAGGGGATGGGGCTGCTGCCAGCACCACCCAGGTACTGGTCACAGCCACTTCACTGGGGTAGAGCAGAGGGGGAGCAGCCTGCTTGATCTTGCTTGTGTTCTTCAGCACCGGAAGAGACTTTGCATGTAATGAAGTCCTCATTTAGATGAATAAAAGTTGTGTTTCCCAGTGTTTGTGGATTTGGGATTTAAGGAAGTACTTGGCTTAGTCAACCTTGATTTTTCTGAGCAGAGTCCATCTGCTTATTTTGAATTTCTGCGAGCCAGTTGCTAAGCGCAAGCTCTCCTGGGCCTTCCCATGCTCTTTTGGGGAGGGCAGCAGACGCTCACTCCAGAGCTGGAGTGCAGCAGGCAGTTGGGTGCACCTTGGGAGCTGCCCGTTGCTGTTGCTCCTGCCACAGGAAGTGCTGCAGTCTTGACTAGAACTTCCAGCCCCTCCCTGGGAGCTGGCTCTTACCAGCACCAGCTCTTGGGGACTAGGCAGGGTGTGGAGGTGCACACCTGTCACAGCCCTTTAGGAGGCCAAGGTGGGATGGCCAGGTGTGGGCAGCCCAGCAAGGAATGCAGCTCAGTGTGAAGCCTGGTGCTTTAGTCCCCAACACTGTAGTTAAAAACTGCCTATCCAGGGCTGGCATCTGTAGTGGGTGGTGGCCGATGAGGGGAAGCAGGAGCAGCCCCTCACCCGAGCATGGGTCCTGTATGAGCACAACACTGGACCTCTGTAGTGCAGCGGTGCTGTGCTGGCTTGACTGTCCCACTGCCATCGCTGTTTATCCACTTATGTCCATGTCCCATCTGTCCCTCTGTAGGCACTCGGAGTGTGCACAGCACTCCTGCCCGGGAGTGGACGTCCTGGTCACCGTGCCAGAAGCCTCTGCCATCCCTGAGCAGATCAGAGCAGGTAATGCCACCTGTGAGCGTCCTCTCTCCTTTTCCAGGAGATGGCTGGGCAGAGTCCAGCTCTAGGCCTGGCCACCCCTCTCCACACAGCTGCTCCAGAGTGCAGAAGAGGATCTGGTGGTGGCTCTGGCAGAGGCAGGCACCAAGCACGAAGGGAAAGCCAGGCTTTCGAGCCCCATGCTTCTGCAACCTTCAGAGTGTGGGCACTGGGCCGGACGGGGCATGTGCACCCTCCGAGCCACTTCTGCTCCCCAGGCACCAGCCCAGCAGTGCTGGAGTGCTGGTATGCATGTGCCATAGGGTGACAGGTTTCCTGTCTAGCCCTTGCTGTGTACTGCATCTCCATGCAGATCTCTCAGCACTCCCCGCCCCACAGAGCTCCAGAGGAGCAGAGCCTGCGGACTGGGTGCCACAGGTGCTGCGTCTGACCAATAACTTCTGCTTTCAGAGCCCAGGGGCTCCCCAAGACTGGCAGTTGGCAGACAGAAGAGCTGGGAGCACTCTAGGTAATGGCTTGAGCACCTCTTCCCCTCCCAGTGTGCTGCACTCCCAGGGCCATCAGCAGGCAAGGAGGCCCTGGTCCCTGGCTGGCCTGCTCCTTTTGGATGTGCTCTGAGCAGTAAGGGCTCCAGTGGTTTCGGTGTGCAGTGCCTGTGTTAGGCATGCCTCCACTTCTCCCCTGTGCCCATGCGGCTGAGTGTGCTGTGGCCAGGCTTCCCAGATGCAGGCACTGCTCCCTCCCAGGAGCCCCTCTGCCATGCGTGGGGCCTCCGCTGAGGTGAGCTCAGCCCGTAGGCCCTGTGTGGCCCTCAGTGCTGCGTGGGCAGCGAGGCCCTGCTCTTGAGGCCTCCACAGCTGCGCACGGCCAGGCCAGTCGCAGCCATGATCTGCAGGCAGAGAGCTAATAGGAGAAGGCCCTACTCCCTTTACCCTGGGTGGTTTTTCCACCGAACCCTGGCCTGTCGTGTAAGGCATGTGGCTTTCCCCCCGCAGGCCTCCGCATGGGAGCAGCATTGCAGGAGGGCTGGTCAAGGGTGCACTGTCCGTTGCCGCCTCTGCATACAAGGCCCTGTTTTCTGGGCCCCCAGTGACTGCCCAGGTCAGTATCAGCTGTGGCTCTGGCTCTTGTCTCTTGAAGCCTCTAGTAACGTGCCGTGGAAGGCACATGGGCCTTAGGTTTGGTCTTTGGTTAACACAGAGCTTTACTGCTTCCCAGCCCTGGTGTTAGCCAAGTTACATTAGGTGCAGGGACGAGGCCCTTAAGTGCAGAGACCTGCTCCAGATGTGGGGACCCATTCAGTGCTAGAATCACAGAAGAGGAAGGCTGGGGAACACCACCAGGTGGGGACAGGGACCGACGAGAGTCAGGACGAGGTGGCACTGCTCCTGCCTCGGTGCCCAGAGGCCAGAACAGGGCTCAATAAGGCTGTGGGGGAGGAGTGTGGGTGGCACGAGCTGGAGGCCAGAGACCTGGGCAAAGAAGAGGGGGAACTGCGGGGCCTGGACTTGTCATTAAGGCTGGGGAGGAGATGAAAGGAGGTGACATAGCTGACCATGCTAGCCTCGTGAGCACCCTCCACGAAGGCTTGACGGAATGGGTGAAGAAGCACATAGGGCAGGGGAGATAGCTCAACAGCGTAAGTGCCCACTTGGCAAGTGGAAGGTATTGAGTTTGATCCTAGCACCAAAAAAAAAAAAGCACAGGAAAGCCCATGGGTAGCTGGGAGGAGTTGGTGGAAGTGGGAGGGCCATATGTAGCCCACCATGAGGTGCACACCTGTAACCCAGTACTCCAGGAGCTCCAGCAGTCGGAGCCCGGCCTGAGCAACCTGGCAAGGCACTCCAACACAAAAAAGTGCAGAGTTCTCTGGGGAGATGGCTCAGTAGAATAAGCGCTTCCCAGGCAAACACAAGGGCCTAGTTCAATTCCTGGTTCCACCAAAAGAAAGTGCAGAGTTCCTGGGTTGCATCCCTAGTGTGCAAAAGTCTTAATTAACTAAGTAAGTGTTAGCAAGGACGCAAAAAAGCAGCCATCCTGCACTTCTGGTGAGGGCAAAGTTAGTTTACACAGCCACTATAGAAATGAATGTGGAGGTTCCTCAAAGCTGCTGGGGAGATAGCTCAATTGTATGAATGCCTGCCTGGCAAGCACAGGTCCTGAGTTCAATCCCTGGTAAAACAAACAGCTGAAGACAGCTACTTTTTGTCTTTTTGAGACAGGGTCTCACTCTGCAGTTCAGGCTGGCCTTACGCTCACTTTGTAGCTCAGGCTGGTCTGGAACTCAACAATCCTCCTACCTCAGCCTTCCGAGTGCTAGAATGACAGTCATCACTCCACTCCAGCCTGAGGCTACTGTTCCGGCCTGCTGTTGCACTCCTTGGTGCAGACCGCGGCAGCGGCCTCGCACGCAGCCCTTCCCGCCTGCGTGAGCGCCTCCCTCAGCCCGAGCCCAGTGCTCGGGTATGGCTGTGGCCGTCACTCAGAAGTAGAGAAGTGGGTCTGGGCTGCAGTTGGGGCAGCAGTCTCAGGCTCACCCACACAGTGCACTGTCAGGGCCAGCACACGGCCTCCACGCCCGTGTGTGGCACCACACAGCAGCAGGCAGAGGCAAGCACGTGGATGCTTGGCGCACCCGCCTCGTACATGAGTATTCAGCCACAACAGCAAGCAGAGTCTTGTCGATCTGGCAGTCGTGCTGTTGGGCTAAGCGGGACTCAGGTGTCTCATGTTGTCCCTAGCATATGGACTCTAAAAAAGTGGAGGGACACAGATGCCAACAGCAAGGGAGGGGACAGGGTGAGTGGGTCAGAATACTTGGTGTGTACAGTACCAGGACAGTTTCAGGTGGGAAGCCCATGAGAGGAGCTAGCCATGGGTGAGCCCAGGAATGGATCCGTCTTTAGATGGCCAGCACGTGCCAGTTGACAGCTGGAAGATCTCAGCAATAGGAAGCAGTTAAAGCAGGTGCTGTGTACCTGGCAAGGTTAAACCAGGCGGGCCAGGTCCACTGTGTGATGAGGAGGGGGTACGTGTGGGCGAGGTCCAGAGGGCGTGGGGGTAGGGCCCAGCGTGGTGATGTCTCATCTTCACGCACTTCCTTGGCCTGCACAGTGGGTACAGTGGGGCTGCGTGTCCCATACGAGAGTGTGGGACTTGGAGGTAGTCAGGGTGGAGCAGAAACCATGAGCTTCCCCACATGCCGCCAGGCACTGTCCCGGTGGTGGTCTCGCCTTCCTTCATCTGGCTAAAAACCACTTCTTTCTGAAAGCACCCTCCAAAGCATCTGCCCAGCCCTAAGGGCATACCCTTGCTTTCTCTGATCCGAAGCCCCTGAGCAGACCACAGGTACAGCGGTGGACAGTCACACAGACCCTGCAGCCAATCTGTATTTCTGGCACACGTCTGGAATGACATCAGGGACCAGGGAAACTGGTAAGCCGGGAACACCTGAAAAAATGCTGAATGCTTTTCTCTCCCCACAGCCCATAGTTTCTGAACACCAGACAGCAGCCCTGATGGCTCACCTCTTTGAAATGGGCTTCTGCGACCGGCAGCTAAATCTCAGGCTGCTGAAGAAGCACAACTACAACATCCTGCAGGTGGTGACCGAGCTCCTCCAGCTCAGCAACAATGACTGGTACAGCCAGCGCCACTGAGGACCTGCACCTACCGCCACTCCATGCTCTCCATTGGGCTGTGGGGTGCAGGCCCTTTGTTGTTTTTTTATCTGGTGAAACTCTAGAGAGCCCTTCATTGGATTTTCTGACAGTATCTGTTACAGTATTTTTGGAGCGAATCAAAGACCAATACTTCACTAGGAATTGGATGAGTAGTTGGAAGACAGCTTTTCAGTTGATTTGGGTAAAATGCTTCTGTTTTATCACATTGAGGAATGTACCTTGAATTTCTGTAGAACCATTTTTCTTTCTGCTTGTACTGAAGTTGAGTATCTCCTTTGGTTCATGTGGATGTTTTTAATGGGGATCCTGTTAATTGTCAGTCTTTAAAAGAAATTAACCCTGGAGTTTGTTTCCACGAATTCTCATGGTTTCTGCAATGAGCCCTGAGCCTCATCACCATGTGGGGGGAAAAGAGTACAGGGAACAGTGGTGGTGCCCAGCTCTTCCTGTGGAGGAAGTCGCTTCCCAAACACCTGAGGCACCACCACCTTCCAAGATCCGGTCAGCCTAGTTGAGTGCCCACCTAGCAGGAATCTCAAGTGAAGGGAGAGAAGGGGGTGCTGGTTTTCCTGCCAGGACCTGCCAAGTGGGGCCATGGTAGTAACCTTGCATATATTGTTGTTTTATTTAAGAAGAGAAGCTTAGTGTGAAATATTTTGCTAGTCCTATAGAGAAGAAGAAGAAAAAAAAAAAAAAAACCCACCTATTAAAGGGAAAAATAAATTTAATAGTTACCTTTTTTCTTAATGCTGGGTCAGCGTTGCTTTCCAGTAGAGTGGACAGCAGGTGGCGCCTGTGTACATCTAAGTGAATCAGTGGGACAGGCGGTGGAGGACGCCACGGCAGGCCCTGCTCCTGGCCTGGAGAGCGGGGGCGGAGGCAGTGGAGAAGTGCCTCCCGGAGGGTTGTAGGTTTGTTCAGCCGATCTGGGAGGAGGGGAGGAGCTCCCGTGGGGCGGGCGCATTCTCCTGGAGGAAAGAGACTTCCAGAAAAGATGAAATCTGGCCCCCTCTCACAGGGGCAGGGGTACCTAAATGGTATTATTTAACCTCATTGGTGTGCATAACAAACGGCAATTTTTAGTTACTAGTTGTAATGGGTTTATTTACAGTATAACTGTCGAATGCTACTAAGCCAGAATTCAGACCGCAAACCAAGCCTGTCCTCATTAAAAACGCTGCTGCAAGGTTTCGGTTTTGGGGTTGGTTTCGGACAGGCCATGGGCCCGGTCACCGCCGGGCTGCACCTGCGCGTCATCATGTAAAGAACGGTGAAATAAATGTTCTTTGAACCGCCTGCCTGGTCTTTGATGGGGGGGGGTGAAGGGAGGCGGGGCTTGGGTCCGGGCTTCCTCCCTGTCGGGCACGTAACAGTGCGCCTCCTCCTGGGCTTTCGGTTCCGCCGGCAGCTGTCTCATTCTTCGCCGCTCGGGCGCCCCCGGACCTTCTGTCTCCCTTTCTGGAGGCCCAGGAACCCTTGGCGGCTGCACTCGGCCTCGGACTGTCCGGGCTGATCCTCAGGCTAATCCCACCTTTGCGCCCGCCATCCTCCCGTTCGCCCCTGCAGTCCCTGCCGGCCGCAGTCCCCGAGGTCCTCCCGGCTGTGGCGGCGGAGAGGAGCAAGACCCCAGGCCAGAGCCAGGTGAGGCTGCCTCTTCATCAGCCACAGAGATCTGTGTGTGCGGCCGGGCGTGGTGGTGCACGCCTGCTGAGGCAGGAAGTTGCAGTGAGTTGAGGCCAGCCTGGGGTGCGAGATGCATTCAAGGCAGTCTAAACCTCAATAACAAGTTCGTCGCAAAGCCCCCAAAGTCTGCGAGTGAATCTACTTACTGGGTCATCCCACCCCTTTCTTAGAGGGCTGCGTCCCCGGCCCGCCTATCCAATTTCGTCTGGCAGAAAGGCACTACAGCTGGGGTGGGCGGGGCCCCCTATCGGCCACTTGAGGAAGGCCCTACAAGTGTCCTGACTTCCGCTTTTCTGCAATTTTGTAGTCACTTTGGCCTCTTACTGCGTGTGGCGCTGCGTTGACTTCCTATCTTCGAGCGAACGCTCACGCCCATGTGTATGGACGGGCACGGCCCCTAGATTGCAGTCAGCTCGCTGCCCAGGGAGCGCTTAGAACCCGGCGCTGCCGCCTGCGCGCAGTGTGTCCGGCCTCACCTGCACTGGGTTCTTACTAGTGAAGAAAAGCGATGAGCGCCCCAGAGGAAGACGAGTGCAAGTGGCTCCTGTTCCCCCGCCCGAATCAGCCTCCCAGCTCCTGCGTGCTTGGCCCCGGGGCCCCTGTTGGCAGCCATGTGACTTGTCCTACCTGCCAGGGCAGCGGGAGGATCCCCCAAGGTGAGTCGCCCTGGTCCCCAGGAAGGCCGGGTCAGCTCCCGGCCGCGTGCCCTTCGGCCCCAGGCAGGCGGAGGCGCGGCTGCCCGGCTCCTTGCAGACTCCCTGATCCCCACCCCACCCGACCCCACCCACGCCGTGGGTTCTAGCCGCTCTGCTCCCCATCATCCAGCACTCAGGGTCCAAGGTCACAAGTCACCTGTCTGAAGAAGTTGGGTGTCTCTGATTTGCTAGTGCATTTCGCAGGCTCCGCACCTGTGCTGGAGATTCCACTCCGGCTCTAGCTCAGAGCTCAGCTGCCCATGGGGTTCACAGAGGCGGCGCCCCCTGCCGGCATAGGTGTGAAAGTCACCGTGTATCGCGCCCTCTCACCCTGTTCTGCTCCACAGAGCTGGAGAAGCAGCTGGTGGCCCTCATCCCTTTTGGAGACCAGAGGCTGAAGCCGAGGCGCACGTAAGCATCTGTGCCCCAGTTCTGTGGGTGTCCCGCTTGGGGACCGTGTCACCTTTGTCTTTAGTGTTGCGGTCCCCTGTCTCCTCCATGGGTTGGAATCAGAGCTCACTGGACTCGAACATAGTTGCTTGATTCCAAGGACTTTCCTGCTTTACAATTACGAAGTGTCAGGGCTGGGACATAGCGGTGGTCTCATTGGCCTGGTGTGCATGAGGCCTAGGGTTTGATCCCCAGCACCAGTACCAAAAAGAGGGCCCGGGGAGATGGCTCAGCGGAATAAGCGCTTCCCTGGCAAGCGCAAGGGCCTGAGTTCAATCCCCTGTTCTGCTAAAAAAGAAGAAAGAAGAGCCAGGTGTGGTGGTACACAGCTGTCACTGCAGCTCCTCAGAAAGCTGAGTCGGGGGCTCAGCGGAATAAGCGCTTTCATGGCAAGTGCAAGGGCAGGCTGGGTAGCTTACTGAGACCCTGCCTCAGAACTAAGAGAGGGCTGGGGGTATGGCTCAGTGCACCCTGGATTCTGTCCCCACGGCACCCCTCCCCCCCAAGATCATGGATGTGCTTTGCTGAGTGTCCTCTTCACAACGGTACGCAGCGGAAAATGCCTGGGACTGCTCCTGTGTGTCCCAGAGGGCACTGTCTGGCTTCCGCTCCTGCTAGCAGGGAGCCTGGGGCCCTGGCTGTGGTCTGGGGCCAGTGTGCCCAGTGTGCCCCTGCTGGTGGTGCTGCAGCTTAGACCTGCCTGTTCTCCACCTGCTAGAGGTACATCCTAACCGGGGTCCGCTCAGAACCTCATAAGCAGCCCTGGGGTAACCCTGTTCCTGGTCTAGACTCAGATGCCACTAGTGCCCACTGTGGGGTAGTGTATTGGGAGGCACCCGTCCCCCCAGCTTTTCCAGGCTCAGGCTTCTCCTGGCTGGCACTGCCTCCTCAGGAAGCTCTTCGTGTCCCTCGCGGTGCTCTCGTGCCTGGTCACCACCTCCCTGATTATCTTCTTCCTGCTGCCCCGGGGCATCACTGTGCACCCTGCAGGCCTCAACTCCTCCACGGTGGCCTTTGGCAAGGCCGATGTCCTGCTCAATGCCACGGTGGGTATCCTGGCTCGGCCCCCCCCCACACACACTTCCCAGGGCTGTGCCTCCCCGAGGGTAGTGGGCGTTAAGGGAGAGGCAGAGACCACATGAGCCACAGAACAGGTGGTGCAAGGCTGGGCCTCCACGTGGGGTGAGGGCAGATCCCGGCCAGATAAATGACGGCATGGGGGAGGCATGCCGGAGATGTGCAGACAAATCAGAGCCCCAGCTTTTGGTTTGGAGGCCAGGTCTCCCTGTGCTGCCCAGGCTGGCCTCCAGTCCTGAGCTCAAGTGACCCTCCTGCCTCAGCCTCCTGCGACTGCAGGCATCTTGTTGGCAGCTCAGTGTAACCTTTTACATTTTGAGACAGAGTCTCCCTGTATGGTGCAGGCAGGCCTTGACCTCTGTTTGTAGCCAAGGCTGGGCTCAAACTCGAGCAGTTTTCCTGTGTTAGCCTTCTCAGTGCCAGGATTACAGGTGTCCTTTCACACATGGTGATATTTTAAGGGGCCCCCTGAGGAGTCAGTGTACCTGAGGCCCGTGGAGATTCCCACCACTACTGGGCCACTCCCTTCCCCAAGGTGGGTCACCTCGCCTGTCCCTTGTTTCCCTCCCAGGGTGTCCTGAACATCTCCAACCCCAACTACTGGCCCGTCACCGTGAGCCAGCTGACTGTCCAGGTCCTGCACCTGTCCCTCATGGTGGGCCAGCTCTCCAGAAGCCTCCTGCTGCACATCAGCCCTTTAGACAGCAAACAGGTGTGCCCTCCCATCCTGGGGAGGCGGCCCGCAGGGTGCACTGGTAGGAGAGGGGCCGCCACCAGCTGAGCTCTTGCCCCTCGCCTGGCAGATGTTTTACACTGTGGCCAGCAGAATCCAAGACAAGAACACGTAGTGAGTACTATGCCCCAAGCTCCTCCCACCTCAAGTGTGTGGCAGGCTCTGCCACTTCCAGCCATACCACACTGGGTGGCTCTGGTGCCCCCGCCTGTGCTGTGTGGCCGGGTGGAAGCAGAAGTTGGCCCACACTGGGTTAGCATCACCATGGGTGACTTCAGGAATTTGTGCTAGGCTGCACAGGCAGTGTCCCAATAAGTGACCATGCTGGCCTCAGGACAGAGGTGGGCAGGGAGGCCCAGACCTGCAGGACTGCACGTGTGACCCCCCCTTTTTTTTGTGGAACTGGATATTGAACTCAGGCCCTAGAACTTGCCAGGGAAGCGCTTATTCTACTGAGCTATCTCCCCAGCCCCAGCCACCCCCCTTTCTGTCACAGCAAAATCTGCACCTGGCTGGAAATCAAGGTCCACAACGTGATGCTCCACATCCAGTAAGTGGCCCCCACCCACTCTAGGTTTGGGCTTGGGCATTTTGAGACAATCTGCCTGGCTAGCCCAGGCCAGCCTGGAACTCTGGACAATCGTGCCTCAGCCTCGCCTCAGCTGTCTCATGGCAGGAGGATGGCCCTCACCTTGGCCCAGGTCTCTGGGGTTAGCTTGGGCAGCCAGGAGGAGTGCACCGCCTGCCTCTCCAGCTGCCCTCCACTCTCCAGGGGCACGGTGACTTACTCCTACTTGGGCCACACGGAGCAGCGGGCCTTTGAGAACTTCGAGTATGTGGACTGCAGGGGCAAGAGGGTGCCCCGCCAGCTCATCCTGGGGACCCGCAGCGTTGTGGCACCCACGTGAGGATGGAGGGAACTGTCCTCCCCCCCCTGCCCCCACTCACTTCCTGCACACTGTCCCGCCCTCCTGTCCTTCCTGGTTCTTTCAGACTGGCAGGCACCAGGTCCCCAACTTGGAGGCCGCAGTCAGAGGCTGTTTGGCCCAGTCTGGGGGCTACCTGAGGCCCCATCCCCTCCATCCTCTTTGTCCTGACCTTCTCCTCCGGTCCAACAGGGTCACTTTCCTTCCTCTCTGAAGGAGGTGGCCATGGGATCCATCTTTAAAACCTGGATCCTGGGGCCGGGGAGACAGCTCAGTGAAATAAGTGCTTCCCTGGCAAGAGCAAGGGCCTGAGTTCAAACCCTCGTTCTGCAAAAAAAAAAAAAAAAAAAAAAAAAAAAAACCTTTCAAGGCCTATGTTGAATGATAAGTGACCAGGGGATGTCCAGTGCTTGTGGGCTCAGGACCACAGCCACAGACATGACCCCTGCAGCTGCTCCACCCGGCTACACAGCAAGGTGGCAGTGCCGACTGGCTGGGGGTTTGTCCACCACACAGGAAGAGCCCTGGGACCCATGGCCCTCTGTCCTCCTTCCCAGCTAATGACTGTCCATGGCCCCTCAGGGCCACTGCATCTAATCATCCCCTTCGCCCGCAGGAGCCCAGTTATGGACACAAGCCAGGGCTCAGCCCTGCTCCCAGAACCCTCTGCAGTGCTTCCTTTGCCAGACCCAGCTCTTGCTGTCCTTCAGCCAAACCCCGAAAACCCCAACTCCCATGGGACCTCTGCACAGCAGGGATAAGAACCGCTCCTGAAGGCCCCATGATCCACGTCACTCCAGGGTGCTGGGGATGGTGGCCAACCTGGGTGACAGCTGGGTCTGCAAGGGGAGGGAGGAGTCGGGGAGGCTGGAGCTGTGCATGTCACTAAGTGTCAAGTATTAATAGTCAGAGGGGCTGGGGAGATGGCTCAGTGGAATAAGTGCTTCCCTGGCAAGCGTAAGGGCCTGAGTTCAATCCCTGGTTCCACCAAAAATTTTTTTAAAAAATTAAAAAAAGTATTAATAGTCAGTAAGCCACCAAACAGTATTTGCAGTGCGGCCACCTGGAGGGAGGGTGCTGGGCTCACCCATCTCAGAGCCTGCTGTTGGGTAGGCACAGGCTGAGAGATGTCCCAAGTCCCTGAACGGCACACACCTGGGCCTTCACCCTGAGTGCAGGCCCACCACCCCTTTTCTAAAGATTTTGAGACAGCGTCCCTCTAAATCACTAAGTAGTTCAGACTGAATCTGCCGTCCTCCTGCCTCAGCCTCCCAGATTGCTGCCTGTAAATACCCTCCTCTTCAGGCTTTAGCAGGAGTCCCAGTGATGCACAAGGGGCTGCTTCCCTTCTGCCCTGCCTGGGCCTGCTCCAGTGTGACATAGCCCCTCCCCACAGGACCTTGGCTGGAAGCACAGGCTTGGGGAAAGGGTGGCACTCGGGACCGGCAGGGTGCCAGCCTGCTCCAGCTGGGCAGCAGTGGCAGGCAGGGCCAACTAATACCCCTGGCTTGGCTTCAGAAGCACAGAGTTGCTGGGTGTAGTGACACACACCTGTGATCCCAGGACTAGGGAGGCTGAGGCAGGAGGGTTGTGGCAGGTGCAAGCCAGCCTGGACTATATGGCGGGACTCAGTCTCAAAAACAACAAAACAGCAGCAGCAGCACGGACCTGCCTTCCCTCCCAGCTCCCCGTCCCCACAGAGCTGGTGAAGCTCCACCCCAGGAATAGCACTTTACTGTAGCCAGGGTTCCCAGCACCAGGGTGCATCCTGGTGCCCACTGGCGGTGTCAGAGGCCCGGCTGCTCGTCTGCTCTGGTTCGCAGTCCCTGGGGACCTGCAGTCAGGCCTGCGGGCCTGCGTCACCACTGCTGGAGGTAGTCAGTTGACTGAGAAAAGGGAGGGACAGGAGCCAGGGTCAGCATCTTCATGCCTACCCGCCGGGCCCACTGAACCCTCAGGTGGGTGACCTCAGGTGAGGACCTCATCCTGCACCTCACCCCAAGTCCCGCACACAAGAAGCGCACGTGGGGCATGGAGCCCTGGACCAGGACCTCTCCAAAGCTTGCCTCGCCTTAGATTCTCATCCAGTTACCATCCTAGCTGGGCCTCTGGGAGGCTGAGGCAGGAGGACCTCAAGTTCAAGCCCAGCCTGGGTAATTCAGTGGCTTAGTGTGACCCTGTTTCAAAAGTTTTAAAAAGGGCTGGGTGTGGTGGTACAGGCCTGTAATCCCAGCACTCAGGAGGCTGAAGCAGGATTGTGAGTTCGAGACCAGCCTGAGCCACAAAGTGAGCTTAAGGCCAGCCTGAACTGCATAGTGAGACCCTGTCTTAAAAAGACAAAAAAAAAAAAAAAGGTTAACAAAGGGTAGTGGAGGGGACGGGGACGTAGCTCAGTGCCAAGAACCTGGGTTCAAGCCCAGTACTGTAGAAAATAGTTACTACATCGCCAGCTGTGGTGGCGCTGTGCTGTGTGGGCGGCTGAAGCAGCAGAAGTTCAAGGCCAAGGGGGCTAAGACGAGGCACATGCCTGGCCGCAGCTCCACTCACCGTGAGTCTCTTGTACCCAGTCTTTTTCACAGGGCCAGGCTGGCATGGGTTGGCGAGGCCTGGAGACAGAAACCACACTGGTGGCTGGAGTGCCAGAGAGTGCAGGGGGAGGTACTGGGTGGTGGGAGGGGCGGCCCCTGGTGAGGACAGAGGAGTCCCACAGCCTCTCACCCCCACAGAGGGCACAGGCAGGGCAGGGCGGTGCCACAGGGATGCAGGACCCAGGGCTAGGCAGGGAGCAGGGTGCCATCCTCACCCCTCTGCCCCACACCCCACTGACCAGGTCCGGGCAGGATGGGCGGCCAGGTTTGGGGTCTGCAGGCCACACCAGGGGGCTGTCCATGCCTGGTGCTAGGCCCGACACTGGACCCAAGGGAGCACTGAGGCAGGGCACCCTGTGCCCCTGGAGGCAGTGGCTGGGCTGGTGGTGGCTGGGGCGGCTCCCTGGGCTCTGGCAGTGGGGCAGGTCTCTGCTCAGCTTGACGGTTCCCCTCCTGTTGGTTTTTCTGCATTTCCTGGCAAGAAGCCCCCACCCCAAGTGTCACCTCAGGTTAAAAAATGCCAGGCAGGAGGCACATGATGGGGTGGCCGAGCCTGCTGGGGCTATCTCTGCACCCCAGAGACCCTGCCTAGGAGCAGCACTTTTGGGGCCCCACACCCAATTTATTTTCTATTTCATTACTCGGAATGAGTCCAGGAGAGCTGAGCCCCTGAGGGGCCCCCAGCCCTGCTTCGTTGTTTCAAGGCAGTACCTTGTACTGGTGCCCGGGCTGGCCTCCCTCCTGTCCTCCTTCCTCTACCTCCTCTGTAGCTAAGATCAGAGGCACGCATCACTGCAGCAGCGACACCAGCAGTGACGTATCTGACAATTTCATACAGTTTACAGCTGAAAAAGTAGATTCCGAACTGTGGCAAAGGTACTTCAAATGTGTCAGCTGAATAGTGGCTCTCATATTTAAATATATATAGAAATAAAAGCCCCTCCCTCGTGGCAACCACCAGGAAGGGCTCCTCGCAGGGAACTGGCCACCGTGGGTGTGCGGGGTAGGCCGCTGCCTGCTGTGTGAGGCCACGGCTCCCATCCCCAGCAGGGGAAACAAATTCGGCCTCTAGGGGAGAACCCTACGGCCCAGCAGGCAGTGAGCCCCGCCCCCCGCGCGCGCCCGCGGTCCCCCACCCCCACCCTTCGCCCACGTTGTCTCCCTCCCTGGCCTGCCTAGGGCCTGGCTACCTTCTGCGCCTGCTGCTGCTGCTGCTCCTGCTGAGCCAGCAGCCTCTGCCTCCGGTCGAGAGCCATCTGCCGGCGCCGGGCCTCCCAGTGGTAGGCGCTGCCCATGATGGGGGAGGCCCGGCCAGGGCAGTGAGACGCAGCTCCGGACACCCGCCCCACCCCATGCCCTCCCTGCCGGGCCCTGCAGTTAGCACGGCCACCTCACAATGCGGCCCGGCTGGCTGGCGGAGGGGGACCGTGCCTGGGGTCCTGAGCGCGCGGTGGGAGTGCCCAGCTCAGCGTGGAATCGCCGTAAGCTCAGCCAGCATCTTTCCCTTTGCTCACCCCAGAAGGCGCCAGCAGCAGCAGCACCGGGTTCCCCTGCACCTCCAATTCCTTTTGCTTGTTGTTGAGCTTTGCTGTCGGACACTACAGTCCTGCACCAGCGGGGCCACCCACTGCTTGGGGACCTAGGCAGGCTGCGCAGTGTGGAATCTTCCCTGAGTTTTCGGAAGACTCCAGCAGAGGCTGCGGAGCACCTGATGGACAGGTGCCCCGCTGGGGTCTCTGGATCCGTCTGACCTCCCAGTGGGGCTAGTAGGGTGCCGAGTTCTGCTGGGGCCCATCCTCCCTCGGTAAAAGCAGGGTTAGTGCCCACCACGATGGTACAAATATGTTAACACAGTTAGTGAGAGGCTGAGGAAGGAGGCTCGAAAGTCCAAGACCAGCTTGCGCAAATTTAGACTATCTCAAAATAAAAATAAAGGGGTCTAGTGTGGACCGCATCCTCCTGCCTCAGCCTCCCGGAGTGCAGGGATTACAGTCCTAGTTCAGCATACAGGCTCTTCGCAATACCAATTTATTTAGCTTGTGGAGCTGCTGGTCCACAGCTTCCGAGTGCAGAAGTTTGGCGTCTGAGACCCGTTCTTGCCAACCCACTCCAGTCATTGCCTCGGTGAACTCAGAAAGCGGAAGTTAGTCCAGAAGCAGCTGGGGGCTGTGCTCTTGAGCAGAGGACAAGGTGGCGGGCGGTCACACCTCTGGGGGGCGGGGCTAGATACTCAGATAAAAGCAGTGTCTTCGCGTGATGCCTGCCGGGATCCAGGCACCCGCATGCTAGTGGGATTCCTCCTGGGGCTCAGGGAGGAGGAGAAATCCTCACGGGAGCCAAGGGAGGGGCACAGGGCCGAGGATTCCGCCCCGCCAGGAGGGGAGGATACAGGCAAGTTGGGAACCCTGAGCTAAAAGTGTGGGTGTCAAGAGCCGGGTTGGCGAAGCAGCTCACCTGTTTGCATTTAACTTATTACATGTTTTGTTTTGTTTTGTTTTGTTTTGTTTTGTTTTGTTTTGTTTTGTTTTGTTTTGTTTTGTTTTGTTTTGTTTTGTTTTGTTTTGTTTTGTTTTGTTTCTGTAAATGGGCAGCTAGGTGATGTCTGTGCTGGTGGGGTGAGTGGAGTCTGGCTAACAAGCCCTGCCGCGGGCGCCCCAAATCTCTTCCCAGATGTTGCGGCCTGGACACAGCTTCCTTATTCCTCCATCCCTTCTTACGTTTTTTTTGTTTTGTTATACTTATTTTTTTGGCAGAACTGGGCATTGAACTCAGGCCCTTGCCCCTGCCAGGGAAGCATTTATTCTGAGCCATCTCCCCGGCCCCAGCCAACTCTCCAGCCCTTCTTCTTATGCTTCTTAAACCCCCTTCTCATCTGCAAAATGTCTCCCTGTTTTCTAACTTGTATTTTGCTCATTCATTTATTCGTGCTTTGGGTTTCTTGTATAAGAGGACCCATGCATATTTAAGTATTTTGTGTTTGGCTTGTTTTACTTAACATTATGATCTCCAGTGTGTCCATTTTCCACACAGGACTCATTTATCCTTCTTTAGGGCACAATCGCTTTAGCTGGGGCTGGGGAGATGGCTTAGTAGAATAAGTGCTCCCCTGGCAAGGGCAAGGGCCTGAGTTCAATCTCCAGCTCCGCAAAAACAAACAAACAAAGAAACCATAATCGCTTTAGCCATGCACGTAGGCTAGGCCAAGACTGAACTGCTACGAGCTGTGCAGCTGTGAGCCCAGGTGTGTGTGCATCACCATGAACGGGCGTCTGTCACCTCTTGCTAAAAGGTGCGAGCCGAGGAGGGACACAGCTGGCTGGAATGAGGGGGGCTCTCAAGGGAGACCCCAGAGCTGTGGCTGGAATGCAAGGGGTAGAGCCAGGGCAGCACAGAGCCCAACGCAGGGCTCCAGGATCAGCAGCAACTTGGAGTTGCCCTGTAGCCAGGGCACAGAACACGGGGTGAGAGCACAGTGGATCCCCCTTTCCACGAGCCTCGCCCCCTGTGCTCCCTGGTCACTACCTCTTGGCGCTGGCCTTGCATCCAGCAGGGTGACTGGGGTCTGCCCCACGCTGTGCCCACACTGTGGCCATGGTGTGGGTCACCCTGGGAGGGAGCCTGGCAGCTGCCCACACAGAACCCTCATGTCTTGCCAGAGTGTCCTCTCTGTTAACATTCCCTGTTTCTTGGTTTTTGTGTTGTTTTTTTTTTTTGGCAGAACCGGGGATTGCCCCACTGCCCTCATGCAGGGGGACAGGAACACGGCACACCTGACCTCCAGGGGCGGGCACTGTGTCTCCAGCAGAGCAGGGACATTGTTGTTACCCTGTCTCCTGGGAGGGCTCTGCAATTTGCAGGCCACATCGAGGCCTACTTGCAGGAAAGAACCGTGCTCACCCTATGAGCTGTTCTCTCCACCTCACCCTCCAGCCTCTTGACACCTGGTTAGTCAACAAGGGCTGCCCACTTCCCTTCCTCCAGCTCTCTCCTTTCCTCCTATACCCTGCACCTTCCTGGTTATTTACTGGTGTTATCTGTTGTTCAGAGACAGAACCTCATTATGTAACCCAGGTTGGCCTTGAACTTGTAGCAATGCTCCTGCCTCAGCCTCCCCAGTGCGGCACCATGCCTCGCTTTGAGTAATTTCAGTCTGATCTCATGCTCATACAAACCCAAGGGGGAATTTTGCATCCTCAACCTCAGACTGTGTGGCAGGGCCAAGGCAGAGAAACCTGGGTAAAGTTGCGCCAACTCTAGGCTGCATCCAGAATCCTGCCTGCCACACCGACCACCAGGGGGCAGCACAAGCTCAGGCTCGCTCTGTCTGGTGGGGGGCAGCTGTGGAGCCTCTGACCCATTCAGCACTCATTCTGAGAGGTGGGTTGTGTCTTCGTTTAGGAAACAGAGGGGCCGGGGAGTTGGCTCAGTAGAATGTGTGCTTCCCTGGCAAGCACAAGGGCCTGAGTTCAATTCCTGGTTCTGCAAAAAAAAAAAAAAAAAGAGGAAACAGCTAGGATTTGAGCTAGGCCTGGCAGCCCATGCCCATGATCCCAACACGAGAGAGGCTGAGGCAGGATATTGCTGAGATCAAGGCCACTCTGGGCCAGCCTGAACTACATATGGAGACCCGGTCTTACACTGTACCCCCCCCAAAAAAAAAACCAAACACTGGGATTTGAACACTAGGCCTGGCTGAGACTGCTTCCACCCATCCTCACCTCCTGTAGCCACCTCGCTCTTCCACCTCTGGCTTGGGCATGACCTGGGTGAGAGATGTGGGGTGGGAACAGGTCCTCAGGCTGCCTTACTCAAGAGGCTGCACTCCAGGAGAGGCTGAGTTGTCTGAAGCCTGTCACCTACTTGGGATGCTATGTGCCTTGGACATGTGGACTTTCCAAGTCTGGGTCCTAGGGGACAGGGCCCACCCCAGCTCTCAGCCCACGATGGGGGCCATGGCCCATGTCAGGGCTCCAAGCTCCATATCACAGGGCCCACTGGATATGCAGCAGCTGAGATCCCCGCTCAAGGGTTGGGCACCACCCCGTGGACCCCAGCTCAGGGACAGGGCTGGGCTTCTGCACACTGGGAGCTCAGAGTCCATGTGATCACACAGCGTCTGTCTGTCCATCCATCCATCCATCAGGGAGAACGGGCCCCCACTGCAGCTCTGAGGGGAGGAACCCACAGGGGAAGCAGGAGGCTCCCCCTGGTCTGTCCCTCTGCCTGGGACACTCACTTGACTCCTGGAACTTAAACAAAGGCACTAATTGACACCTTTTTCTATCTTTAAATTTTTACTTATTTTTTGGAGGTTGATCTCTCTGTGTAGCACACTGGTCCCGAATGTGCGTGTGGGTCTTGCTACCTCAGCCTCGAGTCCCAGGACGACAGGCATCCACCCTGTGTAGCTTCGGCGAGGCCTCTGCACAGCACCCTCTCTCCTCTCCTGCCTGGATTCCTTCTTACACGGAGCTCAGATTCCTCTCAGAACCGCGGTGGCCACAGCCATGTTCGGCCATTCTGCAGGGAGCCATGACTCCCCGCCATGACTGGGGTTGGCAGGGCTATACTCCTAGGACTGTCGGGTACGGAGGACAACAGCGGGCAGCAGGGGCGGGGCGAGACGGGGCTCCGGGTCAAGGAGGCGGGGCCTTGCGGTCAGGGCCCGCCCATCCAGCCATCTGTTCAATACCTCCCCGGCAACAGAAAGCTGGAGGTGGGGTTCCTTCATCAGATAAGACAGTTTCCATCTGGGCTGTGACCCTAGGAGAGAGGTCTCAAGGAGACAGCTTCAGCAACTGTGAAGAAATCAGCCCATGTGCTTTCGGTTTCACAGTCACTTGGTTCAAAGCCAAATTGGTTAATTCTAGCTGGGCAACTTTGGACAATTGCTTAACCTCTCTGTGCTTCTGTTTCTTTTTAATTACGTAATTTATCACAGTACTGGGAATTAAACCCAGGGCCTCTGCACTGAGCGACATCAGTTCATTTTAATTTTCTGTTTTCAGACAGGGTCTCACTAAATTGCCTATGCTGGGCTTGAACTTTCGATCCTTTTTTTTTTTTTTTTTTTTTTTTTTTTTTTTTTTTTTTTTTTTTTTTTTTTTTTTTTTTTTTTTTTTTTTTTTTTTT
>PVKA01006065.1:0-86225 GCA_004027165.1 Ctenomys sociabilis | reverse complement strand
ATTTCCTAGTTTCTATGGCTCCCAGCTTATACCCCCATTTTTTTTTTTGTTTTGTCAGAGATGGGTGTTTCATTGCAGTTAGAGAAGCTGTATTTGGAGAAGTCTTTAAAGGATGTTTTAATATTGAAGCCAGTCCAAAGATATTTGGTACTTGAATTCAGCAGAATGACCCAATATAGTCCAACAGTCCATAATAGTAGTGAGTTATCAGCAGAATTGAGAATTGTCAGAAGTTGTTGACTTGAGCATTTTACAGTTCAGCATATTAATATGGCTTTACTTTTTATACGTCATGGTTACACTTTTCTGAAGGATGGTTAAGACCAAGTTAAAGTAAGGCCTATATAAACTAAAAATTTAACTTTTGCTATCTGGCAAGGTCAGTCAAATCCCATCAGGATTTACGCTGGAACCACGTACAGCAACTTGTAGATCCTTTGTCAGTGTCGCCATCTGGATGACTCATGGCCATTGCTTGACAATTTGCTCTCTGTGAAAGCCTAAGAGAATGTTTTCTCTCTAGGTCACTCTTCTTAGGCACACTCTACATCATCAATCACTTTCCTTTGTGGACCCCTTAATTTCCTTGATCAGAAAATTTGGGACACTACGGAGTTGCAGAGTGTCACAGCAGAGGTTCTCTTATGTCCTGAGTTCTCACTGACCTTGTAGGGCTAGGGCCAAGATACTAGCTTATAGACCCTCTATCTCTCTATTTTTTCTTTCTCAAGCAGGGTGTCACTTTTGGATCCATCCCTTACAAAGGTGCCTGCACCCTCTCCATGTGTCTAGAAGCAGATGGCTAGGAACCAGTGGAGTGCAGACGGAAAGGGCGTCCTTTAGACAACACTCTAGTCAGCAAATGATGAGGAGCCTGCCTCTTGCCAGGAGAGATGGATAACTTATATTCACAGACAAGTTTTGGAACATGGCAGCCATGTGTGCCCTTGAGGTTCCATGACAAAAATGACATTTTTAAGGATCTCCACTTTTCCAATTCCTACCTCAACCTTCAAGCACCTGAGAAGAGTGAATGAACTAATGCAAGAAGAGGTGAAATAGATGTTTTTATGTTTAAAGATGAAGAGGAAGTGGGCCTCCCTAGTTAGAGTCATACTGCATTTCATGTGGGCTCTCCAGTGCAATGAATGTATGGCTTTCTTTCTGAGCAATACCCATGCCTACTTCTTGCACTAGGCTAACACCTCTTCATCTCTGAAAACTCAGTTCACACGTCACACTTTCCTCTCTACTCCCTTCACTATTGATGTTCAGAAACAAATCCTCCTTTTTAACCATATAGCACCCTGTCCTGTCCATATTTCTCTCAAAGCCTACTGTAGCATTCACAAATTATACTTCAGTAATTGTAAGAGCTGCATGCAGATGATTTTGAATTTCAGCCCTATATTCTTGAAGCCTAAGTTTAATTAAGGTAAGAAAGAATTTTGCAACAGTCAGATTTAAATCAGAGAGTGGCAAGCAGTTCTCCAGGCAATGGGCGAGGACGGAAAAGGTGCAGTGGCTCTGCTATCCCCAACCACTACATCTGTGAAATGATATAGTTTTGCTTGAAGCGCACTATCTGGACAGTGTTGTTCCCAAAGATGGTTCACTTTACATAAGCAAAAGTAAAATTACCCTTCTTTAATATATTTTGTAACTCATATTTTACCTATTCATCACTTCCTCTTTTCTTCAAATCAGTAGTTTTTGTTACGGATTTATGTGCTATAATTATCCTCATTATTTTTCCAGTATATGGTAAAACCTAGGCACACTACTCTTGGGGCAAATTAAAACTGTCTTCCTCTCCTTTGAAGGCACTCTGCCATGTAATACAAATTGCCACGCCCCCAGCCAGTAGGCTTCAGCTTGTTAGTTTTCCAGGTAAAAGTTTCTGTTACAGTTCTGGTTGCTTCTGTCTCCTAGAAATTGCTGGACACTGTGATGTATCACTGGCCACTAACACGCGCATTGTATAAACCAGTGCACGATTGACAAGCCACTCTGCCTCTGTACCTTTTCTTGCTTAGCCTATGTAAGCCCTGGACTGCCAGACATCAGGGCTTACTACTCTGAGAATGATGGCAGTCAGTGCCCATCAGCATAAAATGAATCTGCCTCCACACCTTGTTCTTATTTTTGTGTTTCTGTTTGCTATTGCAGCAACCCTTGATAGATAGTTGTATTTTTTTCCTTTTCTTTTCTGTCTTTCTTTCTTTTTTTGTCTTTTTGAGACAGGGTTTCACTGTGCAGGTCAGGTTTTATAGCCCAGGCCGGTCTCAAAACTGAAAAGATCCTGTTGCCTCAGCCTCTCAAGTGCTTGCATTAGAGGCAGGCACCACCCCACCTGGTGTGTTACTTGTTTGTATTTATTTATTTATTTATTTATTTATTTATTTATTTATTTATTGCATACATGGAAATTTTGACTTCCTTTACTATTAGATTTTATCAAACTCTTGTCTTAGCTCTCAGCTCCAAGAAATCTTCAATTATTTTTCTCTACTTCTAGACATACTTTGGCAACCCTTTTTATAACTGACAACAGAAATCTGTTATAGTCTATTTTAGTGTCATTACAATTTAAATTATTGCACATGAAGAATTTATTATTAAAATGCTACAGTAGTCATGTTTAAAAGTAACTATGCATTCTGAAGATTTAAGAGCTTTCTTTTGTATTTAACCTATCATCTTATTATATATTTACTGAAACTCATAATATGGGGATGATGCACTTTCATTCTTTGATGATAGAGTTAATGATAATCATAGTACATAAATCCATTTCCTTAAATCGAAACATTTAAAAATGACACTAAATTGTTTGTATTAATTACAGTTGTCTAGATAAAAGTTTCTTAAATCAAATATCTAAGAAAATTTACATCAACAAATGGATACTAAAGGCAATTTTTAAACAATAGTTAGAATCCATTATAGAAGAAAACAGCTATCTCTTTTATGAAATAGACATCTACTTATGTTTTAGAAGTTAAGTCAAAAGTAGTTTGTTTATTAGTATAAATTCTAGGCCATGATTTCTTGTGTTAAACGAAGACAATGACTAAACCCACATCCCTACTGTGAAACACAAGGTTATGAAATTGTAATACACTCATGAGGTCAGATGAGTGCGATTTACAAGTTAAAACACACTAAATGGTTTCAATGAAGACTGCAAACTTTTGAGTTGCTTCAGACTTCATTTTAACATTTTACAAGTCATCTAATAGTTGAATGTGCTAATTGCAATCAGATTAATGAATGTAGTTATTGCTTTTTATTATACAACACTAAGTAATATTCAATGTGTGGTTAGGAATTTGCTGTTTTTACAGTGTGTGTGTGTGTGTATGTGTGTGTGTGTGTGTACTTTGATAGGAATGTGGGTATGCAAGGGACTTTCATGTATGTCCTCGTTGCTAAGTCTGCCTGTGGATAAGAAATGCTTCCAGTAACTCAGAGAACCTTTATTTTTTTTTAAAAGAAAAGGATATTTATTCAAGAGCCCCATCAAAAAAGAAGTGCATCACCATTGTAACAGTCTCCTTTCCAAGATTCTGCCAAGTAATAGTATATATTCAGATAAATGGGCCACTGAATGCTGTCTGTAACAGCAACAGCTGGCACCTCTCAGATAACGCTGAGCTTCCCAGCCCCCCTACATCAGAAAGAGGCAGCAACTAAGTAGAATTTTTATGGATCTGAAATCTGCTGAATGCCTAGTGAAAGAAGGCAAAATGTGTATTAGGCCTCGCTGACAAATGCCTAAGGTTCAATCTCTCAAACCATTTTGCAGATCAACAAAAAGAGGTGTGAAAGGGATTATCTCCATCCTCAAATTTTCAGCATGGTCAAAGGGACTGTAAAATCCTTCTGGTGAGCAAGCCAGGTTTAATGGTCGGGAACAAATGCTTCTTTAGTCACAGGGCAAGCTTTTTGGATTTGTTGTAATTTCCTGTGAGGGACAGCAAAGACCTAATGCGCCCACCACTCCTAACCTTCACTGCTTACCAGCTCCTCTCTCATAATGTTTTTCCTTTCCTCTTCCACTGAAAATCCAATTCTTCTGCAGTCTCCAGCAGTGTGCACAGCCAGGGAATGAGGGCCGTTCTGCAACCTGCTCGCCATGCGCGATACCCGAACCCACTCTCGAGAGAAGTAAATACGTGCTCGAGCAGCTCGCTGTATATAATTGGTGACTAGCGGAAGGCTGGAGGGAACACTGAACGCAGCTCATTAGGGGCTGAATAGATGCGCCTATGCAATCAGTTGCCCTGTGCCTGTACCCCTCCGCAGCACTGGGCCTCTTATTAAATCGGTCTTTTCATAGCCTATGCCATTTTCTCTATTGACTTCTGTGATTACAGATCGCAGATAGCAGAGTAGGCGCTGTTGTCCAAAATCAGTAGTTTGCTACACATTCTTTGGAAACATAGGGGGGGCTATTGTCAAATATCGTCACTCATTTGTATAGAGTCTGGATAGGCCCCTCTCTGTTTACCAACCACATGTTAAATTACTCTGACAGATGCATTTTAAAAGGCAGCAAATTTAGTTCTTGAGATTGCATGAACCAAAGATATTGGATGCCTAATCATTAGCTTCTGGTGTCATTAACTCCCTACAACTTACATATATATGAATTCCCTATAGAGTTGGAAACTGCATGAAACTTATTAAAGGCTCAATATCCACTTTTGATTATTGGTTTACATCCCAATGTCTTTTATTTGAAATTAGGTATGACTATCAAGATACTGTGACCAATGTCCTTTATGTTGCAGTACTGTGCAGGTGCTTTACTTTAAAAACTGGATGAACAAGGGCCAGTGAGATGACTCAGTGGACCATGTGCCTGCTTAGGCCAGCACAGGGACTAGGGTTGGATCCCTAGCAGCACATGCCACCAGACATGCCCCAGGCACGCTGAGCCAGCCACTGAGACTGCGTGTGACGTTGCAAGCTTGTAATCCCAACTCTGGGGAGGCTGAAAACAGGAGGATCACTATGAGTCTGAGCTGCATAGTGAGACCCTGTACAAAATACATGTTAAAAAAGGAACAAAAATAAATTTTTGTATGGCTCCATACTTTACTGACAAGAACTCTTTCCTTTTTTCTTATTTTTGTTTTATTGAAGTACAAATATCAATGAGACAGTTTTAAGATACCTTGACAAGATGGATTTGATAAATTAATACATTGCAAACTATTTTCATAATGTTTTGGTATCATAGAAGGTGCATACATGATATTATACTTACAGACATTATTATAGCAGATGTCTCTAATCAATGAATTAAGAGAGTGTAGCTGTTTGGGTATCTTATTTTTTATACCTGAATAACATCAAAGATTCAATAATTAATACTTTCTACCTTGTTATTTTCCTAGTGGTTGTCCATAGTACTAGAAGCCGACATAATATCCTGTCCAACCACCATTAGTGCAAGAGAACTCTTTCCTATTATTCATAATCCAGAAAAAGTGAGCAGTAATCACATATATTATATTATATTATTTAAATGTTATTTTATAAGTATAAACTGATCCCTTATTCTATTTAAGAAGGACACTTACTGAGTAATTAATTTATATGAATAATCAATGAGTCAAACACAATTTTCTCTTCTTTGTTTCTTTTAAAATGGGAACTGGGGGTAAAGCTTCTAATTGGATATAATTACCGATGAATAGGAGAAGTACACATTTGGTAAAAAGTAGAATCAAGAATTAAAACATGATAAAGGAAAAACTCTTTTAAGCGTCAGAAACCATCAAAACTGTAGGTAGAAGACTTGAAATTACAATTAGATAAACTTTGGGGGAAAAATTTTAGGGCAAAAGAAATTTTATATTTCTTTCCCTCAAATTAAGTAAAAGAGTAAAGAAAACTAAGCTCACAAGAAAGAGCACAAATGGAATCACTTTTTTCTGTTTTAACATCTTCTAATTAAGAGAAAAATATTTACATTGGAAATGATGAAGCTCAAAATAAAGGAATAGTAAAGGCTTTTGACACATGTGAGTCGAGTTACCTTGGGCCAGTAGAAGTATGTTTTAGTGCTTGGTGGAATTTTTAAAAAATGAAGGATAATGGGACTAAAACACTATAGAAGAAAAATATGGGCTCTCATTTTTAACTAATAGAGAGATGCATGCCTAGCCCATATAGCATAGACTCTGTCATCACTTCTTGAAAATACTATTGGACAAATTTTTAATCTGATTATGAGAAATGAAAGTAATAGTCTCCAGGATAGACTCATTAAAATTAAATTAGGTCAACTGAACTCATTCTTTTTTGATAATTTTATAAAAATATTCATTAGGAAAAAGGAGTATCTGTAGAGTAGGTGAATGGTATCAAATTATTGATATATTGAGAATATAAGCCATGATATCATTAATGACAGAATGGAAAACAATGAACAGAATATTGGTAATTCTAATTTGACCAAGAGATATCTTAGACACATTATAAGAACCAATGTTTTTGTCAGTGGATAGCATAAGGATAGATGCATCAGGAATATGTATAAACAAAATCTACTGGATATCAGACTTAAACCAGGTTTCAGAAATCTAAAATATAATACCAATCAGAATTATTGTTATGAGAAATCAGAAAATAAGAAAGTCAGAATGTAAGTCAAGTTTAGCATCTAAATATGTATAAAAATTGTTCTGTAAAACAGACACAATTTCAACTCAAATGAATAGGCTGACACAATTATATTGAAAATAAAAGAATCTTAAGTTGTGTTAGCATTGAAAGAGGTAATGAGTCAACATGGCCCTCCTTTATTGAGAACCATTGGAATCCCCAACTTGGTAAAGTCCTTGAAATCCATCTTCCTCAAACTTTTTAATGATCTATATAGCCAAAACCTTAAATAAGTAGTTTCAACCTCATTTGTACCTATGAATTGGCCAGTTCACTTTTATGTAGTAAAAATTTGTAGCAAAAGAAACATTTCTCCATGGCCAACGTAGTTTGCTGATAATGTTTACTAAATGGGTATTTACTTTTCACTTGAACCACACATAAAAAAGCTTTCATTCACCTCTCCTTCATCACATATTTGGGTACCCAAGAACCGCCTTCCTTGCCCTTGTCAGATTGTGTGATCTTGAGGAATATGCACTACTCACTCAACATTTTCTCATGTGTTATAGTTACCATTTATACATGTAATAAGTTTCCAGTCAATATGCTAGTGTTTGTGGCAACAGGAAATGTGGCAAGAATAGTAAGAATTTTTTCTCATAATCCAGGAGCAATGTTATCCAAATGATAAAACAAATATTAATGACAAACTGAACTTTATTCAGTTACAAAATTTAAATCGCTTTTTAGTCTTGCAAATAACATTGAGTGTTAAGCTCCATTGTCTGGCCCTTAGCTTAAAAATTCAGTTCCAACACCAGCTCAATGATCATAATTAATTGGAAAACAAAAAGGCATGGAATTGCCAGATGAGAGAAAGAAGAAGGCCTCTAAAGCCCAGTGGCAATGTGAGCTGAGGTCATGATATGACAAGGGATATCTGACAAGAGACATAACAAGCTGTAAACTATCTGTAGCTCTCCGATGGAGTCAGGCTTTATGGGCAAGTGGAAATCAATTTGTAGAAAAAGTCACTGCCTAATAAAGCCAGAACTTCAAAAAATCTATTCTCTGTGGAATAGGCACTAAAACACTGTTTCTAACTCAATGCAAAAACAACACAAAAGCTTATCACCCAGTGATTAGAAACAAAAAATCAAAAACAATAAAAAATAAAGTCTTGGGAAAAATTGAACCCAACATTGGCCCAAATTAAATAATGCATTGTAAGAATTAGAATTATTGTAACAGTCAACAAGATTATAAATTACTTTAAGTGACTATGATGATGTAAGAGAAATAATAGAAAATCTAATAAAGGAAAAGAAAGATTTATTTCAAAAAGTAATGATCACAGTTTCTTGAAATAAATGCTACATAGTCACTGTGTTGAAAAAGCTGAATGTAATGATTACAGAGTAAACAGATATAGATCAAGGTAGACTCAATAAACTACAAGTTATATCTCAGAAAAGCCCCGATTATAGAGTACATTAAGACGGACATGTGTTATGTATTATTTAGTGTCTTATACATTCTATAAAGGATCACACATATAAGGGTTAATTTTGTGGTATTCACTTGCTGAAGTTATCTTGCCCCGTTGATGTCTAAGCACCATTGTAAATGTTGCTATGCAGGTATTTTTTAGATTAAAATCAGTAAATTTTGAGGAGTAAACATTACCCTTCACACTATATTTGGGGTTCAATTGATTGAGATAATTAGAGATAATACCTAGCTCCCAACCTGTCAGCATTCTTTTGACTCTCTCTCTTTCTCTCCTCCTCTCTCACTCCTTCTCTTTCTTTCTGGAGAACTTTATCTGATTCAGAATGTGAATTCAAAAATTTATTTCATAGGCATTTAAGAAATATAATAGATAAATCAGGGAGAAAGATATATTCAAAGGGATAAATAATGGGAAGATTTTAAGATATAAGCTTAAACCAAAATAAGTAGATTAAAAGCAAATTTGCATGAAGTTATCTTGCAGGGAAACTAAAAAAAAAAAAAAAAAAAAAAAAAAAAAAAAAAAAAAAAAAAAAAAAAAAAAAAAAAAAACCACAAAGAAAAAGAGATAATCTTTAGGGCAAAACAAATAAATAAAATGAAATGAAGAAAAAATATATCAGGTACTCAGGCATGTGGGACTCAGGTGAACCGCAGAGTCCTCTCTCCAGGGATGCCTCCCTGAGAACAGGCCAAGGGGCTCACCCATGTCCTCCTGCCCACTAGGGTTGCCCCATGATTCTGCCCTGTGGGTACCCCTGACAAGAGTGACCTCATGACCAGGACCTCACCAGGTTGCCCAATTTAGGCAGTCATAGTAACACTATTAGGCTGGAGGGGCTCTGGAGAGAAACTTGGCCCCTCTCTGAAGGTGTGGAAGGAATCTTGGGGCTGCTTTGCTGGAGTGTCATTATTCTCCCTTGCGAAGCTGTTTTTGGGTGCCCACACACAGGCACAAGGACACACACACACATACATGAGCATGTATGTATATACACATGTGTTCATGCACACTTGTGAACACGTGTTTCAGTGAAAAAAATCAGTGAAAATGAGAGATGGGGTTGGGCTTAAAGTGCGTAGCTGATGTGAATAACAGAAACTACCAGGAAGTGGGAAAGTCTCTCTGAAGATTCCTTTAAGTGCAGTGGTGTGCTTTTATTCAACTCTGTGCTTTTATCAAGTAATAAGGAATACACTGAAACAACAAAAAATAAATTACTTCCATTTTCTTGAAGCAGATTTCTCATGAGCAAAAACATGGATGATGGAGCATAACCTTCAAAGTGATAAAAATGCATTGTGTATACTTCTATGACTAAATTTACTATTTTTAGACATAATCAGTTCAGGTATTCATGTGTATTTGAGTGTGTACGTAGCTGAGAATATGGGTATTTTTATAACCATTGACAACTTTAGAACATAGAAATATTTATAGTAAAACAATGGAAAAACGATGTGATATACTAGCAGTTACATGAGATAAGAGAATTTTGCTAACAGAAAATAAGAAACCTAAGTTGGTATGTAATGCAAACTTTAAGGTGTAAGCTAAATTTGACCAGCTTACTACATTTAACTCTAGCCAAAGGGCTAAGAACCAGTTGTCAGCTTACCAGAAAGTATTTGGCAAATATAAAAGTAGGAGAAATTTAATATGGTGTCATTTAAAACTTACAGGTAAAAATGAACAAAGATACTGGTGACAAAGAATACTCGAATGAAACAATCAGCTTAATATGAGAATATATACAGCCTTTCGCAGCGCATTTGGAGAATAAATATTCTTTTGAAGCAAAAATGGTTCATTTTAGACACTGAGCACATCTAAAAGTCTGAAAAGTAGGTTCATTACCAACAATTTTTCTACTTACTCAGTATACATGGATGGTGAAATATGCATTCTAAGTAAATAGAGCTTCAGAGCAGAGTTCATAGTAGAAATTCCAGTAAATTAAGAGATTCATGAAGATACTACACATAAATAGAATATCTTAAAATTCAGCTATAGAAATTTCTGAAGAAAGTTTTGCCATATCTTGCAGCTAAATATATTTTGAAGAAATACAGTAAAAATTCATGAGCTAATAATTAAATGACAGAGGTAGTGATAGCATAACAGAATTAACTCAAGAAAATGGAAGAGGATAAAGGACAAGCAACAAACTTCAAAATAAAAACAGAAAAAGAGCTCACAGGAAAAAAAGAAAGAAAACTAAAAAATTCAAGAGCTAAATCTTTTGAAAGCACTATCAAGACAAAGTCTCTGTAAGAGTTCATCAATCAGTTATTCAAAGCAGGAAAATCATTAAGAGAGAAAAGCAGAACATAGGGCTGGTTATATAACTCAGCAGCACAGTGCCTGCCTGGCAAAAGCCAGGTCTTGAGTTCGATTCCTAGTGAATAAATAAATAAACTCAAAGTATATTAGAAATTTTAAAATATAAAAATATCAACTAAATGCACTATTGCCAACACACTTAAAATCTGACATAAAGTCAAAACTGATCTAGAGAAAAGAAAAAATAATATTCACTATAAAGCCATTGCATTCAGTGTGCTCAATGGAAACTTTGGCTGTAAAGATCTTATGACCAACTGAAGAGCATAAGAAAATGCAGGGAGGCAGACCCCACGCCCTTAATGAAAAATGCTAAAAAAAAAAAAAAGTAGAAAAAAAGGGGGGCTCCAGGGAGATGACTCAGTGGAATAAGCACTTTCCTGGCAAGTGCAAGGGCCTGAGTTCAATCCCCAGTTCTGAAAAACAAACAAACAAACAAAAAAGCTGCATCATGCTGCACATGCAGTAGCTCTATTTTGCAGATTATAATCATGCAACATTAGACTTAGGAAAAAATTAAAAATTAGCTGATGACAAGAGTCCTGTCCTAAAGAAATGATAGGTTAGGAAGGGTGATGCAAACTGCCTGAAGAGATGGGGAACCTCCTCCAATAGTCTAGAAATCAGGATGGCTGAGGTCACTTCAAGCCTTTGTAACAGAATGATATTGGAATGTGATGTCACTGAGATGAAACCTACTGCTTTCGACTTGTGAATATCACTTTACGCTACAGCCACTGTCCAAGTGGAATACACTCTAAAGACAATGCAGCTGATGAAAGAACTTGAAACCAGGCGTAGGTCATAAACTCTCTCCAACCCTGAGGAGGAATAATGCACAGCATAAGAGCTCGGTGTGGGACTGTCATCCCCGGATAGGAAGCTCAGATGGCAGTGCATGTGGTGCAGGGGGATGGCCCATCTCTCTTCAGGTTGAGCTGAGGCTGCCATAGCTGGGTGTAGCAGCACATGGTCTGGATAAATGCTGGGGATCTAGAGCTCTTGTCCTTGAAGACATACATGCAGGCAGGAGTGTGACATAGGCTGTGCCGGAGGAAACAGCATTCAATGAGAGGCTGGAGAGAAAGTCTCTTTGGACATTACTTTTATAAACCTAAAATCTGTATGTAGTTTACAGATTTACCTGAGCAAAACATTCCCAGGGGCAGTTTTCACCCATCATATAGCTAATTCATGATTTTCCATAAGTAAATGTTAAATAAATCTTCACATTCTGAGATTAACAATAAATGACAATGTCAGGGACACATGCGGCCAACACCTACATCGTCCATGCTTATGAGGGTTTAAATCTCAAAGAATTAATTCGTTCCCAACCAACTTCTGTGCTACCATGCCAGTGCCGGGGACCGGTCTCACCGAGGGAACCCAGCTGGAGGCAGTGCTGCGGTGGAGTACTGCCCTGGCCCCTTGGTCTGGGAGAGGCACGCGGCTCCGGCTCTCATGCATAGCGATGGCTTCTTACCTGGCCTCCTGTTGCACTAGGCTGAGGACCGCAGGAAACGCTGTGTTCCACTGCAGTTGGGCTGAGGTTACTCAGCAGTATTTAGGAATTGGCTCCTTTCCTGACAGGCTCTGTAAAGGAGCTTGGGGCTTAAGGGGAGCAAGCAATAAAAACTGGGGGATGTGATGAAAACAAAGGATAGGAGAGAAGTGAGCCAGAATGCTGAGAACTGACTCAGGCCCCACCCTTCCCAGCTCTACCTGTACTTTCACCTCTCTTTCCTGAGGCACCTCTACCTCCCTCCCTCTGTTACTTTCTTTTCACTCCTTTTTATGCTCCTTTCCTCAATCTGCCCCCAAATAGAAACAGAACACAATTGGATGGGGTGCAATGAAGAAAGCCCTGCTTCTCACCTGCGGGTCTGCACGCATGTTCCAGCTCTGCTGCTGGCTCTTTCCACCTTCATACGATGTAATCAGGTGTCTGTACCTCAGCAAGCGATGCTGGTGAAGCATTCTGAGTGTAATGAATGGACCTTAAGCCACCAGCTCTTACCTAGTGAGCAATAAATAGCATAGTTTTTCACAGATATAGGCATATGCCTTGGGCAAGCTCCACTGGGGTGTATTTTTGACTCCTCTGCTGAAGGTAGCTGATTCTTTTGCTATCAAACTTCAAACATATGCAGAAACCCACTGACTGTACTTCCTGTCTCCTTTCCTTTCTTTTCTCTCTCATTTTTCTAATAACTTGAGTTTCCCACTTTATTTGTAGTAATTTAAATCTTTCCACACTATAGCTTTAGTTTCCTAAAATTACCACCCTTAAAATGAATCCCAAATACTCTGATTGTCTCTATTAATATATGCCCTTGAGCAGGTCCATTTTCTGGGCAAAATTACATGAATAATGGTTATGTTGCTATGAATCAATCACTATGTATTGCCTTAAAATTTAGTTTTTTATTACTATCATATAACAAGTATGAATTGCATTCTTCACCTTCTGTAATTCAGTTTAGCAGATTCAGACTTCAGTGAGATTGCCAAAATTGCTTCATGGTTTTCCTTGCTAAGGTGAACCAGTCATTTTGGTGGGTTAAGAATGTAATTAACATTCCTCATTTTTCTCAGTGTATGACCCAATCACATTTGAATAATTTTAATTATGAAAAAATAGTAAATGGCTTGATTTACTGTTTTAAAGCAACCACATGGCTGTTCATTCACCTATATTTTAAAACGGGGAGCCTGAGTTCTCCAGAATCAAAGATTAATTTTAGAAACACTGCCATCTGGTGGTTCACATGAGTTATTACATTGATTTTTCAGGGTTTTTAATAAATGTCCATCTCTACAGAAGCCAATTAACTTTTAAGAAACTAAATACCCATCTTTCGGCATGTATAAAGCCATGTTTTCCAGCACCATGGCTTTCTACATGCCGAAAACTAAAACTTGACCCAGCTGTATCACCATGCCCTAAGTTAAAGTCAAAATGGATTAAAGATCTAAACATTAAAAACAGAAACACTATCTCCTGGAAGAGAAAGTAGGAAGAACTCTTGAAGACATAGGGGTAGGTAAAGAGTTCATGAACAAACATATATTCGCACGGGAAGCATTTGAAAGAATCAACAACTGGGATCAACTCGTCTTAAGGACCTTCTGCGTGTCAAAGGAAATTGTCAACAAAGTGAAAAGACAACCCACAAATTTTGAAACAATCATAACTAATAAGCAATCAGACAGAGGTCTACTATCTAGAATATAAAAAGAACTAAAATATAACTGGGCCCTCAAATTTAGAGACCCAGTTCAGAAATGGGCATCTGAGATGAATACACACTTCTCAGAGGACGAAATTAAAGAAGTGAATAAATATATGAAAATATGCTCCGCATCGCTAGTCATCCGTGAAATGCAAATAAAAACAACACTGAGATACCATCTCACTCCAGAAAGAATGGCTATCATAAGAAAATCAACCAACAACAAATGTTGGAGAGGTTGTGGGGAAAAGGGAACACTTCTCCCCTGCTGGTGGGAATGTAGACTGGTACAACCATTGTGGAGATCAGTGTGGAGACTCCTCAAAAGAGTAGGACTAGAAATTCCATTCAACCCAGCTATCCCCTTACTGGGAATTTTCCCAAAGGAACTGAAAATATTGTATCATAGTGATATATGTGTACCTATGTTTATAGCAGCACAATTTGTGATAGCAACATCTTGGAAACAACGAAGATGTCAGTCTCATGAGGAATGGTTGAAAAAGATGTGGTATTTCTATATAAAGGAGTATTACTCAGCTATAAAGAATGATAAACTTGAAGCATTTATACTGAAGTGGATGCCACTTGAACATATACTCATAAGTGAAATAAACCAGACACATATGTGCAAATATCATATAGTCTCCCTAGTATAAGAAGCAAAAAGCAGAAATACAAATGGAAACGTATGATAACAACTAAAATCAATTGAGTCCGATAAAGCAAAGTGAATGGCATATGCTGCAGGATACTAATCAGCTGTTCTTCTGGATGGTTACCAACCTGAGTTCACAGATCAAAGTTGGAGAAATAGAAGAGCCACAAGAGCAGCCAACATTTTGGCCCTAGCCTTTCAAGGTCAGCAAAGACTCAGGATATAGAAGAACCTGTACAGCAACATCATGAAACTCAGTTGAGCTCCAAATTTTCTGAACAAGATTTTGGAGCCACAGAGGAAAGAGATTGAAGTTCTGTAGTATGCCTGGGGAGAGTTGTATGGAGAGAAAACTTTCTCTGAGTATCTCACAGAGAGCAAACTGGTCAAGCATTGACTGTGACTCATCCACATGGATGACACAGACAAAGGATCTACAAAATAAGGTACAGGACTACAAGATAAACCCTGAGGGGACTTCACTGACCTCATAAGAAACATGAAGTAAATGTGTTGGTATATAAGTCTTGCTCTATGTAGGCCTTAACCATCCAGCCAAAAAGTATAAAAATGAAGTATACACTGCGGGGCCATAATATCAAGTTGAGCTGTAAATGGCTATGGTCGACAGCTTCTTTGGATAACTCACTATTGTTGTGGAATGCTGGACTGTGTTGGATTGTGTTGTCGAGTTCAAGCACTTAAGTTAGTTGAATGACAATGGAGTGCCCATATTTGACAGGTGTAGAGAAAGGAAGGGGTATAGAAAGGAAGAATCATGATGTGTGTGTATGGACAGTACAGTTGGGACAGATAACGCTGTGCTTCCTACATAATTCTATGAGAGGCAAGATTTGCACTAATGGTGATTGGACAGGATATTATGTCAGCTTCTAGGACTATGGACAACCACTAGGAAAATTACAAGGTAGAAAGTATTAATTATTGAATCTTTGATATAATTCAGGTATAGAAAATAAGATACGCAAACAGCTACACTCTTTATTTACTGATAAGAGACATACGGTATAATAATGTCTGTAAGTATAATATCATGTATGCACCTTCTACAATACCAAAACGTTATGAAAACATTTTGCAATGTATTAATTTATCAAATCCATCTTCTCAAGGTATCTTAAAACTGTCTATTGATATTTGTACTTCAATAAAACAAAAATAAGAAAATAAAAATAAAATAAGAAACTAAATAGCCATCTTAATCTACCAAGTTTATATTGAGAACTACACCAACCATGAGGTTTTGACACTTTATGATCTAAGACCATTTGACATTCTGAGATGTCAAGCGTTGTGTCCAAGGGATCTTTGCCTTTTTCCTCCAGTGTTTCATCACGTGCATGTGTAACTCGTGGAGACTGAGCAGAATCTTGGTAATATGCTGGACTGACAAAACTACTTTTTTGCTATTGTGCTGCTATGCTGGCTTGTGAAAAGTGGACCATTTACTCTTCTGTACCCTAAGTTTGATAGTGAATCCTCAGTGAGCCTTTGCAGAGATAATACTGCCCTGGCAATACTGAAATGAGTCATACGTTGCCTAGCTAGTTGGAGAACAGAAAGCAATCTGTTATCCCTTGCTATATCTTGTCCATTCCTTAGTTCAGAAAACATGAGAAGCATTATATGTCTAAAACTAAGTCTCATATGTGCTGTAATATGTTGATGTTAATAGGCCTTAAAGGAAGAAAATAGCCGGGCGTGGTGGCGCATGCCTGTAATCCCAGCACTTGGGAGGCTGAGGCAGGAGGATTGTTGTGAGTTCAAGACCAGCTTGAGCTACAAAGTGAGCTTAAGGCCAGCCTGAACTGCATAGTGAGACCCTGTCTCAAAAAGACAAAAAAAAAAAAAAAAAAAAGGAAGAAAATAAAGACCCACAAACTTACAGTGAATTACTTCAGCAGTACAGCTGCGCATTAAATCATACATACTCATGTATCTCGTGGTGGTTAATTGGCTCATTTTATCAATGAAGATATAACAAATCTAAACATTTCTGTTAACTCCTGGGATGAAGAGACAGAGTTGAAAGTTTGAAAACTTTTAATGTATGCTGTGAGATTTGATTCTCGCACTGAAATAGCCACTTGCCATCTTCTTTGACAGCATGATGAAGGACTCCAGGTTGGCCTCAGAACACTCTGTCTACTAATTGCTGAAGATTCATGTCCAATGTCAGACTGAATATGTTGTGGACTTGAGTGGCTCTGATTCAACAATTTTGAATATGAACAGGCATCTTTGGAAGTGTGCTGTGCTTGTTAGGGGCTGTACTTGAGAGGGTGCATAATTGTTGCCCTTTGTGAGCATTTACTATGTTAGAGTTGTAATGCTAGATGTTCCTTTGTGTCTGCAATACCAGAAAAGATAAAGAAGCCATTGACACCATTGCAGGAAAGGAAGTATGAGCAGCTTTCTTGTAGGGAAGGTTTTCCAGCACTCAAAATGCTAAGAAGACTTCCCCAGTACTGTATATAACATTGTACTATATGCAGCTTAATGTGCACTACAACTATCTGGATGACTCCCATTGTCATCCCACTGGGCTCTCCCTTAAAAGGCCCTGGTGGGCTTCTCATTTAAAATGACTCGGCAGCCCCCACCGGTAACTTCCCTGGGCTCCTTCTTCCCCTTGAACTCTCCAATCTTAAACCAAAATGAAAAACATATAAGATTTGATTGCAGAAGTTACGATTTCAATATTTAGAGTCTTTTAATCTAACATACCTCCTTAGCATTGTATGGAATTAGACTACAGAGAAAACAAGAATCTATTGATTTTCTATAAATTAAATGCACTCTTCTGAGCAAGTTTCAAATTCTGTTTGTTTGTCCTTTCTGCATTACTGCTTCTCTGTAGAAATGTCCAGATTGGAACCTGAAGTGTCACTCTGATTTTGCTCTTAAAAGCCATGCCACGGTTGTGTTGTCCTGCCATTTTTTTTTGAAAATAGGCCCTGAAAAAGATAGTGATCTTATTGCTGATAGGTTCTGTCCTTTGATAGAGAACAGTGGCATCAAGATTTTAGCACACTACAAAAGTTGATTAATGTTTACTCTAGTTATAAAATATTGCATCTATACTAGTTTTCTAGCATTGAAATAGAAGTTGATGCCAAAAGTTATGGACCAAAAAAGAAAATCACAATATGGTAAGATTACAACACTGGAAGATTGGCCTTAAATTGCATTTATTGCTGTACTTATCACAAAGACTGAGGGAAAGTAGGATCTCAATGACTGTGTTTTATTGTTTTAAATATATTTAGTATAGGGTTTACAGGGTCTTACTACACAGATCAGACTTATAGTGATCCTCCTGTTTTCAACTTCCCAAGCACTGGGATTACAGGCTACAGGCTCGCGCCACCACATCCAATATCAATTGGGCTCTCAGCCTTCCCCAGGGGCAGGGCTGGCATGGCACACCTGGGATCAATCCCTGCTGGTCTACCTAATCAGGATCTTTATCCACTGAGTTATCCAGCCAGCTTGAATGCCTGTGTGTTAAATGACTAAAAGACACAGAATCTTTAACCTGATTGCCTTATTATTTACTAACACTGTTGATACTCTACTGATGCTTAAAGTATTGTCCTTCATCATTACTTGAGAATTTATTAGAGTTATAGACTCTCAAGACTTAGAAATATAAAATCTCAGAAAGTACCACTGAACTACATATTATCATCTGCTTCTTTATAAGTTCTCCAGGTGATTTGTGCAAAAAGCACTACTTTTTGTTAGGTCAGGCTTTGATCTCCTAAACTGTTGGTCTGAGAATTTATATCTTAGTTTTATGTCAGTTTCTGTGAGATCTTATTTAAAAAGAACTGAAATAACCTGTCTATATTCATTAGCAACAGGAAAATGCGTACGCTCTTTCTACTTTTGTGAATTTTCCTAATCCTTCAATAAGGACCACATTTTCTGGGTTAACATCAGGTTGACCTTCTATAACACACAGCACAATGTTCTTACTACAATATGGAGGATTTTATAAAATTCAGGATATAACTGCCACAGTTTATACTCTAATGAAGATCAATCAGTAATTTCAGAATGTATTGATTAGCTAGGGAAGTCACAAAAATCAATTTAAACTTTGCTATATTTTTTTCAACATAGGCAATTATTTTGAGTGTCTTTTAAGAATATTTATGTAGTATGTAACTATTGGAATGGTAAAGGGTAAAGTAACAAGTGTAGGTAGTTTCTTCATTTCCATGCATTTATCTAAGTTGTCATACCTTTGAATTACTGTCAATATTATTCCAAAATGAAGTGTTTGTTACTTGTTTAAAAAAAGAAAACAGCCTATTTTAGTTAATGCACTGAAAGTGTATAGATGAGTGAAGTGCATTGAATTGTAGCGTCCTCCCCAATAAAGATCCATATTGATGCTTGATACATATCTTATTTGGACAAAAGTGGTTTTGTTAATATACTTAAGCCAGCCTCAAGATGTGGTCATACTGGTTTTCCACAGGCTCTAAATCCGAAGACAAATATCTCTCTAGTGTAGGAACCTAAAAGAGTAAGTAAGGGAAAGAAACTGCTCACAGGAAAGGAACAAAGAACAATTGGGATGAGGGATAGGAGAAAAGAAAGAAAGAAGGGAATATATATATATATATATATATATATATATATATATATATATATATATATATCAGCTTGCTTAATTTTTAAACATTTTTGACCAATTTTTCCTGCTTATGTCTGGTAATCTGAACAACTCACTTGAAGACAATAATACTAAATATAACAAACATTGATGAATTCTTCTGAGTTAGTTTAGTGAAATTTTGTATCATTTCTAATGTTTTACTTATTATTTAAAAAATAAAAGCATTAAACAAAAAGAGACACATAAGCAAAAGGTTAGAGAAAGGTAAAGAAATAAGAATGTCAGATAAAATGAAAGTGTAAACTGGAAAATCTGTAAAGCAACGAATGCTATGGATGACCAATACCTAACAGGACATTGGATGAGGCAAAGAAGGATTCTCTTCTGGGTCTATGCCAACCACTCTGATTTTGTACTTCTGCTATATAGATCTTTGAGAAAATAATTCTCTGTGAATTCAAGCCACCAAATTGGTGGTAGCCACTATGATTATATTAGGGAACTAATATAATGAGTTCAATAAATAACTTTTAATATAAAAGTTATTTATATTAAATAACTCTTAACTCAGTTCATATATTACCTTCCGAACATGCTTCAGCCAGTATGAAAGCCTACCAAGGTAAGGCATGTGCAGATACATGTAGATGAAGAATTTCTTAGAAGTAGACAAGTGGTTAGGAAAAGACGTGCTACATAGAAATGGGTAAACTGACAGAAAAAAGGAAATCAGAGTGAACTTTTTAAACTGATTTTTTCAGATTAGAAAGCAGAGGTTTAAGAGAAACAAAGATTTTTTCAACTGAAGTTTTAGTACCTTTAGCTTTTTCAATTATGATACTCCCAATACAAGAAGAAATTGATAAAATTAATCTGAAACCTTTGAATTATTAGAATTGCAATCGTTTTTCTTTCTGTTAATGCACCTCTTATTGTCTTTTGTAATTATGGTGCAGGTGGGAAAAATCCCACCTGTTTTCAATATTATATGGAACTCATTATTATATTGAACTCCATATATGGTCTGTTCGAATGAACACTTCTGTGTGTGCTGTATGTGGGCTCCAATCCCTCGCCCACACTGCGAGGCTCTGCAAGGTATTACAGTCCTTGATATATTATGGGAGTAAAAGAAATGTGTGGTTTTAAAACAGGCTTTTGCATGCCGGTCACTGTCACTGATGTGGTGGGTTGTGTTACCTTGTAGCCTCACAAATCTATAACCAAATTCAATGACAAAATTCTTCAAAACCACAACTCATTAAGCTTTTGTGCTATGTAGGACGAAGACTTTTCTTGTGTGAGGCCATCACACACTGATATTGACTCTGTAGGACATTTCTAAAGTTATTTGTATCAAATAGGGGTGCTTTATTAGTCTCATCAATCAAGAGAAAACAAATTTTACCTTGAAATCAGTCTCCCTGAGCTCTCAGAGCAGGCAAGGGTGAGAAATTATGGGATGCATTATCTTCGATCTCATTTAAACTCTCCAAATGAAACAATAGACAAGAACAGCTTATTGCTTATAAAATAAATGAGAGAGGTAACACTAACGTAACAGTGAAAGTTCAGGCTTCAGGTTGGTTTTCCTTCCTTGATAGAGAGTTGGAGGTCAGCCAGCAGGGTGATTTGTGGTTTCCATAGTAAAAGACACAATGCATCTGTCATTTGACCAAGATAAATGCACAGGCCATGCAGTAGGGCTGCACCCAGCCTGTGGCAGAGGTCTGGAATCCTGACGGCTGTCATCTGTGACGGGGCATGCAACTGCGCTAAGGCAACTGTGGCCCATAGTAGGTAATTGTTCGCTCTTCAGCCAGGGCAAATTTAGGTTCTAATTCCCTGGCACTCTTTGTGCTAAAGTTGACTGTCTCTCAAAGAAGAAGTGTAGATCACAATACTGCTTTGACTTAACACAGATAGTTCATGCCTGGCGCACAGCAAGCGCCTTCTCAGTCTTCGCAAACTTTCTCAATTAGCAGGTATCCACGGCTGAATGATGGGAGAAAAGTCCGTCACTTGGAAGGATTACGAGAAGAGGAACAGTGATTTTTGAATGAGAATCCGACTTGACTCCCACCTCTACAACCACCACTTAGGAGATTTGAGTGCTTCAGTAGTAAAGTTACTTTCTCTGCGTTTTAATTCTCTAAGTTTTAAATGGTTATTAACATAAGAATCCTTGCGCAGGGGCCATGCTAATCTTCTCTGTAGCGTTCCAGTTTTAGTATATGTGCTGCCGAAGGTAGTTGAATGTCAACGGAGTGCCCACTTTTGACAGGTGTAGACAAAGGAAGGGCTGTAGAAAGAAAAAATCAGGATGTGTGTGTATAGACAGTACAGTTGGGATAGATAACGCTGTGCTTCTACGTAATCCTATGAGGGGCAAGATCTGCACTAATGGTGGTTGGACAGGATATTATGTCGGCTTTTAGTGCTATGGTCATCCACTAGGTAAATAATTATTGAATTTTTGATATAATTTCAGCTATAAAAAAACTTGTAAATATAATATCATGTATGCACCTTGTACAATACCAAAACGTTATGAAAACAGTTTGCTATGTATTAATTCATCGACTCTGTATGGTTAAGGTGTTTTGAAACTGTCTGATTGACATTTGTATTTTAATAAAATAAAAATAAATGGTAAAAAAAAAGAATCCCCCCTCCTCACAGTTGTTACCAAGACAAACTGGAAAATCCACCCAAGTAATGTACGCTAACTGCTTTCCCTAAGCTTATGCCCCCTCACACAGCTTGCCTGGCACATCAGTAACATCTCACTATGCAGTTTACGAGATCCAGCTGCACATTAGTAAAACCAATTTGTACACCCAGAAAATTATTAATTTCAAAGAGCCTATACATTTACCCAGCAAATATTTAAGTACCTCTTACACTGCCTGCTGAGGATGCAGTAAGGAGCAAAAGCAGCGAGTTCTCTGTTCACTGCTCTTATGATCAAGATGAGGAAATGTACATGCGTCCTCATAAGCGTACTAACACAGGACACTGTGGAAGAAAATGACTGAGCACAGGAAGAGGCCGCTGTGAAATGGTACAACACTTAAGCTAAGAAAGCACAGAATGCAACTCTGGGGCCCCATGGGTGAACACCTTATGGAACGACAGGTACAAGGTCTGGGAGGAGGTAACATGCAAGGACAGCCAGGGGTGCCCGGAGCTTGGGTAAGGGACTCAGGGACAGTGTGAGGCTGAGGGTTACAAGCAAGGTCATGAAAGGGCTTTTCAGATCTTGGTGAGAGTAAGTCTGTTCTAAGTACACTGGATGGTAGGATGGGAAGGACTTGATTTTCACTTTGAAGAGGTCATTAAGAAGAGTGAATGGTGGTTTGTACAGCAGTGTGCATGAGGGCACAGGACTGCAGGGAAGTGGCTGGGTGTGGAGGATGGAGGGTTGGCGGAGGAACTGAGGAATTTTAGGAAGAAGATTTTTATAAGGAAAATCAAGGATGGCTTAACAATCATTTAACAGAATATTTACCTTATCCTTTTGTATCTACCTTGGACCAAGCCAGCGTAAATTAGCCCCAGATTTCTGTTCTAGATACTATTTTGGCTTGTTCAGATCATGCCTAATCCTTCTAGCTGTCTTTTAAAATATCTTCTAAGATTGGAACAATTTGTAACAGAATAAAGAGCTATGGATGCCTTAATCAAGAACAAGGGCTCACTGTGAATACAAGATTGAATGTGTCTTGTGCTAGTTACTCTGCTCCAGTTTTATTTGAATTGTGACATTTACTTCATTCAGCAAGGTGATGTGGATACTTAATGCAAGTAGGATTTTAGCTATTGTAATCAAAGCATATCATGGACCCTTAGAGTCAATAATGGATTTTGTTAAATATGTATTATTATAGCTCAGATTTATAATGCCCCACAAAAAGTCATGTATGTGGAGGTGGGACCCAGTAGGAAGGAACAGTGCCGGGACCCCTGACACCAAAGGGGTCTCCTCATCCTTACCCTTCCTTCTCTCCTTCCTGGCAGGCATGAGGGGAGCGCTGTCCTGCAACAGGCCCTTCCCACAAGCTCATGCTGCCATAAAACAGGCCCCAGGGGCTGAATACACCAAAGCCAGCCTCCAGATTAAGCTCTCTTCCTTTAGGTCGTGGGTGACCATGCCTCACCAACAGGAAGCTGATGAAAGCACATGCTTATTGAATTAGTTAGAACTTCTTCGCTCCATCAGAAAGCAGGTGCTCAGAGCTTCAGCCAGGGATGCTGAGTGTCATGGATGGAGGGAGTGAACTAGAATTTAAACTCATGTTCTGAACTACCTGAAGACAAGTAGACAGAAGAAGGCAAGTGCTGATCTTTAAAATCCCTATTGTGAAGATTAGATTGGTTTTGGTTCTTGTCATTATCGAAAGGATATATTCTCTTCAAATTATGTTCTCAACACAGTCAATGAAACAGTGAAAGATTACAAGGATTAGAAGCTTTACCTGTTAAAAGGCAATAGTAGTAGACCATGTTTTTGTATTGAATGCTTTTTTTTTTTTTCCAACCAGATAGTAGACACTGAGCCATCTTTGAATGGAAAACCATCTCTGGCGAAGCTTTTTCTATCTACATTTACACATATATGGTTGTGATTAATTAATTTAAGTTTAATATGCTTACAACCTTGGCCTTTGTGTACTAAATCACCCATAGCTCTTAGGATGCAGCCAGGCAAGTGATCTTCTAGAAGGTCCAGGAAACAACTGAGGGAGGAAGGAATGACTGATGTGAAGAGCTGAGGCAGAAGTATGAAATAAAAAAGAAAAAGTCAGATAGGTAGAGGAGCCATGAAATGGGCTAGAAAGCAGTTTCAGCACAATTACCCAAATACTGTCCTTGAAACTCCCAAGACTGTTTCCCGATATGCTTGGGAAAGCCTGTCGTCTGTACATTCAGACTCTGCAGTGAAATAATGCTGGGCTGATTTTTCTGGAGTTAGCGTTCAGAATGCAGTTACCACTAAGAGGGAAATTGATAACCCAGTCTCTCTAATCATCCCCCAGGTGAACACCCAGAGTCTAGTGCATTTTTTAAAGCTTGGCTTTGTACTAGGCTGACCTCCAGCAAGAGATGTGATGTCCCAGGTGGGTTGGAAGCATACCCAAGGCCATTGAGGCAGAACAATGGAAATGTATGTGCTCATGTGTGTATGCTCACCTGGTTCCCGTCCTTCCAGGGATCAAGCCAGAGTGGTCTCTCTTTTGTTTGGGCCCAAGAAATAAGGCTCACTGCATTAACATCATAGTATCTTGCTAGGAGGAGTGTATGGAAAGGTCTGTTGATTCTTTTCAGGAAAGGGCTTTCCTCTTGGGTTCTTGCCAAAGGTCATACTGACAATGTTGTGAGACAAGCTGGGCCATACCTTTCACATATTGCTCTGTGTTTTGTGACCAGAGTTCTTTTTGGTAAATAAAATCTAATGTAGTACAGACCTACTTACCTTCAGACAAGGGGATGCTATTTACCCAAGGTCAGGAATTGGCAGTATATTTTCCCTGGGTATTTTCTAAGCAAATATTTAATCAGAATCTATCCTATTTGCCTTGTTTCACCAAGTATGTTCTAGGAAGTACAAAGCACTGCAGCTTTATGTTCATGATTTACCCAGAGCTTTGCCACAAGCTGTCATATATGCAGAGTTGGGGTTTTTTAATTATATTGTGTACCCAGACTATATTTGACAGTCCTTTATTAAATAAATGTTTATAAGCACTCCCCATCACCAAATATCAAGCTCCCATGAATACAAATTTTTGATTAATAAAGTCCCATACTTTTACATACTCTCACCAGAGGATCATTATATATATATATATATATATATATATATATATATATATATATATATCTGGAAACCCACCAAATTCAATCTATTTCCGGACTTCCTAGTTTTCAGTAACCAAAGCATTTATTTTTGACAAATATCCAAAAAACCAGAAATGCTGTCACATTGCTGAAAGGTTTTTAGTTAGCTCAGGTGACATATGAATGGCACTGAGCAAAAATATTAGTGGCATGTTGTTGTAATGCGCTTTTTCTCTGCAGAGGTCACATGAAAGTGAGAATTAAAATTTTCCATCTTTTGCTGCATTGAGTTCTTACTTGATGGCTTCATGTTAGCTGAGAAATTGTGTTGTCAGGATGCTTTCCGTATAGTTTCGTATCAGACACAAGGAAAAATTCTTCATGCAATTAGAATAGTGTGAAAGACCTTAAACACAGTGACAATGTCTCTTAAATAATATTATTCTTCAGAATATCAAATAGCAATCAACCTTGTAATCAAAGCAGATTGGAGCACAGATGTTTCCTGAATTTTGTCCATTATATCATTTGACCCATAGCCCAATGCAATTATAGGAAATACGCCTATGAAAACTTATTTGCAAGTAAATAACATCAACAGATACAGCTAACCTCTTAGCAACGGACATTGTGGGAATGTATCATGAATGATAAAGGGAAGAAACTGCTCTACAATTTCTGATGATATTGCTAAGTGAAAAAAGTATGAATTTTTAAGTCATTTATTCATGTTTGGAATTTACTACATCCATCAAGGCATGTGAAATTGGAGGTGTTCTTTGAGTTTCTTCATTATTTTCTGAGACGAAATCAAGTGATGTGTGTAAAAAGGACTGTACATCTTATCAGCCCCATCACTTTGATTTTTCTCCCACTATGTAATGATCTTGTTAGAGCAACAATTAGATTTGTGCTCTAGATATCCCCCAGATTATGGACATTTTCTGAAACATAAAATGTATCCACTTATGTTAGTTGAACAAATGTGTGACTGTTAAGATAGTAGTTTTAAAGGGAAAACATGCTCCTAAAATTATATCATCTCATAATGAGTAAAAAGCAGAAATGACGAAGTGTTTCTTTTTCTTTTCTTTTTCTGTATTTAAGACAGTGTCTACGCGGTCTCTCACTACATAGATAGGACTCATAGTGATCCACCTGTGTTCAGCCTCCCAAGTGTTGGGATTACAGGCCTTTGCCACCATGCCCAGTCTCAATCCCTGCCTCAGTGCACCCTGCTGACTGGGCTGGCACGCTGGGATCAAATCCCAGCCACTGTGCTCTGCCTAAGCAGGCGCTTTAGTCCACTGAGCTATCAGGCCAGCCGCAGAAGTGTTTCATTTTAAAAACTATTCCTCGGGCCAGGGAGATGGCTCAGTGGAATAAGCACTTCCCTAGCAAGTGCAAGGGCCTGAGTTCAATCCCTGGTTCCACCAAAAAAAAAAAGGCATATACTAAAAACTATTCCTCCATTTAAGGACTAAAAGTCAAAGATTTCACTTCTGTTTGCCTTATTTACCAATGTCTCCTTAAGAATTATCTACAAACACTGAAAACATTTGCCTGCTCAGGTTTTAGATTTTCTGGACATGGTAGAAAAGAAGGTGTACTTAAAAGGAACTCTCATTCTCAGTTTTTATTTATAAGTAATTTTGTACTTGTGAAAATGATTCAAACGTGCAAATGTACTCAGACAATAAAAATTCTTATTTTCCCCACCTATTGGGTATTCTTTTATTTATAATGTCTTTTCTTATCAAACAGAAAACATCATTTGAATCCTGCCAATAGACTATGGTGAGTAGAGAGTCCATCAGTGTGAAGAGAAAGAGAAAAATATATGTATGATAAAAGCACTGACATGACACATGGTAGGATTATTGATATTCACAGAAAGTTTTCAAGCTAATTTGATCAGCTTATAAACAAAACTTGTTTGGTATCCAAATTAATTGAACTTTCATATGGTAAATTAGATAATAAAACTCTATAACTTTTACATTTTATTATGAAACAATCTCTCACAAATTTTGCAGATTGTTCCTATATTACCTATGTAATTTATTGTAAATATGTCACAATATTTCAATCCATATATTTGTGAATTTTATGGAAATAAATAATTAAAAGCCAAACCAGAAATTCTCACTCTAGCTAGATTTCTGTTTTACAAAATGCCTGCAATATCCCTCGAGTGAGGAAAACTTAGGAACCAGAAGCATATCGTATGAAAGAAGTAGCATTTTTTGACACTCTCTCCTCATTTCTCCAGCTGGATCCTTACTGTCTTATGGGATCAGCCTTTTACTTCATATCTGCAAGTACCTGGCATAGTGTTCTGGCACTGGCTTGGGTACTTAATAAACATAAATGTAGGACATAATCTATGACACTGTTTTCTATCATCCATCAGCTCTGGAACCGACTCCCTCTCTTGCCAAGGGAAACTTGGCAGGAGGATTGCTATCCTTTGGGCAAGTCTCACTGACGATGTTTTTGAAGAAGGCTTACCTTGCGGCCTTTGTAGTTCCTGAGATACTCAACCCTTTCCCCCACCTCCAGCTGTTGTTGATCAGATTGAGTTAGCACAACACTAAACAGAAAATTCCATCCAAATTCCAGACATGTGAACTGTTTGCTTGAAATTCTGCGTTTTTATTGTATGTTTATGTAGATAGTCATTTACAAGCTTTGGATCACATCCAAGTTCATGTTACCCTACCCTCTCCCTATGCATCCCTCATCCTTGAAGGCTATAGAAGAAACCCATCTATAAATGGATGTAAATCAATACAGCATGGAAATACAGACAAAATTCAGATAGCATCATCTACCTTTTCCTTCCATGAAAGAACAGCAAGTCCAGGCACAGTGATAGATCCCAACTAATTAACCCTTGCTGTCCTTTCTCTTCTGGTTACTAATTATAAACCACTTCTGCTTTTCACTGTTGCCAGAACAAATATCATTAGGTATAGTGTGCTGAGTCTTTTTCTTTTTTTCTCTATTTATTGAACTGCCTTACTTTACAAAATCCATTGCGAGTAGTAGATTGAAGATGAATTCAGAACAAAAATTTTGGAAGTAGTGTACAAAATGTTCTTCTATTTCATTTCGTTGCCAACAAAAGAGGGCAGTACATACAGGCCATCTGTGGAGAGCCAATTCCCATTGAGCTTAGAACAGTTATGAGAGAAGTCAAAGGAAAAGGTTGGAAGTGCCTTGGAAAACAGGGGACGAACTGGCAATTGAAGGAAAGCAAGTGAAAGAGACCTAAACAAGATACAAAATTTACTCTTAATCAGGAAAGAGACATTATGAGAAATGGATATAGAGAGGAACAAACGGCAAAGGAATAATAGGGAAAATATAGCAGATAGGGAAAAAATAATAGTAGTGGGAAGTGCTGTGAATAATTAATGAGAAAAAAGCAAATGGAATATCACAAAAGAATTGTCTCCATTTGTGTGTGTGTGTGTGTGTGTGTGTGTGTGTGTGTGTGTGTGTGTGTGTCTGGCCCTCTCAGCCCACCCCAGGGGCAGGGTAGCTTGGCATGTGGTGCTGGGGATCAAACTGCGGACCCCTGCATGCTTTGTGTGAGCTTCCTAAGCAAGTGCTTTAGAAGGCTGAGCTATCTCACTGGGCCCCACATCTCAATTATTGTTAGAGGGAAAAGTAAGCATGAAGTGGGTGAATACTTACTTTGTTCTTGTTAAAACTTAGCCATGTGATAACATATCAGACATGACTTCAGAAACTGATGGAAGTTTATTAATGTTTTGCTGCCTGTATATAAGCCCTTTTTCATTTTCAAGTAGAAAAAGGGTGACAGTGCTAGGACACTGCCCACAGTGAGAGCACCTCAGGTCGAGCCACAGGTTCCTGTGACAGCAAAGGTCCTGAAGGGCTAGAGGGAAGAATCTCCTTTCTCTCTCCCTTCAAAACTCAACAGTTCAGTACCTTTCACCCACAACTGTCTTGTTTGTCTAACTCAAATCAGCAACAGCCAGTAAGCACATGACATCATATTTTTTCAAGCCCGCCTTTCACAGAATTAAACTCCACAGCAGCATTCGTTTTGTGTTTTTTAATCACACCTTGTAAAACTATCCACAAAAGAGGACTTCTTAACTGCTTCAGAAAGTAGCCCAAACAATCAACTAAGTGTCTTTATAATGAGGGTGAGTATTTTGAGGTTAATAGAAATTAATCGATTAATAGATAATTGGTATTTTTCTGTAATATTTCAAATTTAAACATACTGTGTATTTTGATCAGTCCTTGCGTTCTATAGTTGTAAGCTTAAATTAGAATATTTTCCCACATTATGAATTTTCATTTTGTTTTTTAAAGTTTCTTCTGGCCAAAAACTTATTCCCATCTGTAATTTACCTTTATCAATATGGTGGGTAGTAAAAATGAGTCTCTAAAATGCTTCCAAAGTTATTTACGTGTTAACGAATTTAAAGTGCTTAAATGCTAAGGGTGTATATTTATATTTGGCTTTCCCTGAATGATTTAAGGCAAAGAAACTCTGCAAGGGTTGAAACAAAGACCACACAGAATACAATTTCCCAAGGATCTGATTAGTCTGGGCAAAAATTTGATACTATAGCATGAAGCTGGAGCAACTAGGGCTGGTGAGATAGCTCTTGAGACTAAGTGCCTCCCTAGGCAAGCTCAGGGACCAGGGTTCATCCTCAACACCACAGGCATGCTGGCTCTGCCCCAGATATGCTGGTCCAGCCACAGACACTGTACCACACACATCAAAAAGACAGAAAGATGGAGAGGAAGGAAAAAAGGGAGGGAGGGAGAGAGGGAGGAAAGGAGGGAGGGAGGGAGGGAAGAGCATCTCAAATCTAACAGATAATTTTCATGAGTGAGAAGCAATGATATTTTTCCTATGAAGTACATCTTATGATGAAACAGAGCAAGTTTGAATGGATAAAATTTACAACTTTTTTGGTGAATAAACAGCTTTGTTAATGAAGGCAAGCATCAGTAATTATATGGATATTTATTTTTAAAAATCTAGATTAATAGCATTGTATTTGAAAAGCACTATACTTCTGTTTCTTTTAAAGAGATCTTTTATCAGTTGTATAAAACATGAGGCTCATTCTCCATCCATCTTGTTTGGGTTCTTCTTTATTTACAGCATCAGCGTGTCATGCTCAGAGATTGCAGTTGACTTCCTTCTATCAGACATGAGAAAGGAATTTCATATTTCTTGCTTTCGCGCCTGTCTGGCCAAATACATTGTGTCATGTGACACTTCTTGTCCCCACATTGTGTACTTATAATTCTTTGGTAAACAGGTCTTTTGCTCCAGATTATATCTCAGTAGAAAGGAAGGCCCATGGACCCGCTTCTGGAATTGTATTCCTGTATTTCTATAGTAGAACAGTGACATTGGTGACTCTTTTATCAGCTTCCTAAGTTTATTTCCACCTTCTATATGTTAATGATGGAGTAGAATTCCATTGACTGAAAATCATATTATTTTAAGCCTTTCTCTAATATTACCACACTTACCTTGTTTTCAATATTGAGATACATTAATTTTCCAACAGTGATTGTATTTGAGATTGAATATAATGAAATTATAAGAAAAATAACAAAGAAAAAAAACAAAACCGCAGAATCAGGAACCAGTCTGCCTGAGTTTTTTACTTGGCTTTGCCATTTGCTACCGATGCGACCTCAGATAACTGATTTAACCTATCTGCATGTCAGTTTTATCATGCCCAGAATGAACATTGTGGTTGTGATATATTTCATTAAATGGTTGTGTGCACAATATAAAAAATAAGATGCTTGCCCTTGACTCAATAAATGTGCAGTACAAAATTTTGAGGTTCTCGAGAATGTGGTGGAAAATGAAGTATCCCTTTACAACCAAATATTGTCAAGCATTCTCTGACTGAGGGAGAAGTTTTGAAAACTTTGTTTCAATATTTACCCAAAGTTAAAATTGCGTATATTTAAAAACCCATGGTGACTGACATGACAGAATGTACGCACGTTCCTGGCCTGGGAGGCTTGTGCTTGTGCTTCTTTTGGGGGAGAAGCTGCACACTTGCTGGGGACCCAAATACTTGCTTGTTATGTTCATCTTTTGCTCATTCAGAGGTCTCAGTGCTAATTGAGACTGGAATATTTCAATGGTAGATTTCAGTTGGACAGGAAGCAACTATAACCTGATGAAATGTTTCATGGTGAATCCACCGAGCTCAAGTAATGAGAAAAGTAGATGCAAAAAAAAAAAAAAAAATGTAATTTGGATTAGCAGCAAAAGAAATGTGATTGGGATTAACAACAACAAAAAGTGATCTTCCCAATGCTAGGATATCATTATGCCTTAGAGGGAGTATTCTTTTTTATTTTTATTTTTTATGTATTTAGTACAGGGTTTCACTGCATAGATCGGACTCATGATGATTCTCCTGTTTTCAGCCTCCTCAGGATTACAGGTGGCGCCACCAGGCTCAGTCTCGATCGCCATCTCGGCAGGGGCTGGGAGGTTGTGCATGGCAGGCCGCGATCCAGCCCCGTCCCTGCCTCTGTCTATGCAGATGCTTCACTGTGCTGAGCTATCTGGCCAGCCCTCCTGGATGAGTGTTCTTAACTGCGATTGCCATAATAGGCTTCGCTGGCTCTGCCGTTCACCTGAGGCCGTCGACTCATATCAGCAGGCCGACTTCTGAGCACACAAATAAACTGAAAGGCAGTGGAAAGAATCTCCAAATGGCGCTCACCCCAAGTTATGTTATAGTCTGCCACATTTGCTTCATTTATTTGTATTCAACGTTTATGGAAAGCTTACAAAGGTCTGTGATATACTTTAAATCTTGAATCCAAATCAAATCCGAACTTTGCATTCACGAATAGGAATGGTTAGTTTCCTATCCAAAAAGTACATAGCCTTAGCTGTATTTCAAAAGATCTAGGAAACAACACAGATTAAGTCCCACTCATCTAGCCGCTTGCTGGCTCCTCAGCTGGCTCTACCCTCTGTGGTCTTTGCTTTGGAGATTATCCTCACACTGATACCTCAGAAACTTGGTGGTCTGACACCGAAAGAACAACTGAGTTCCTGTATCTGAGTCTGTCTTCTGTCTCTGAACACCAGTGCCTCAGAAAGGGTGAGTTTGGGTTTCACACATCTACTGTAAGAATTCGCTAAGCCATCCTCCTTCTCTCCCTCCCTTTTTCTGTTCCTTCCTGTTTCTAGCATTTCTTCTCCCTCCCTCTCTTTCTCAAGCCTTTCCCCCTTTCCTTCTTCCCTCCTTTCTTCCCCTCCCTCCAATATGGAAAGCTTAAAAAGATCTGTGATATACTTGAACCCAAACATAAATCTAAATCTTGAATACAAATCAGGTTTCTTTCTCCCTTTCTCCCTTCATCTCTTTGCTTCATCTTCCTTTTTTTAACTAATCTGTAAATCTAAGATCTATATTTTATAGTGTTCTTTTTTGTCCAGCAATCTATATTTGTCAGCTCAATATTTTAGTTCTTGCTTCCTATCCAGTCCTTGCCCTCCCATCATTCCCTGGCCTAGTTGATTTCTTCCTTATTGGCACCATCAACAACTTCTATATTTTTATTTTAGTATTACTTAAAATTTCTAAGCTACATGTCTTGCCATAGTGCTGTGAAATTCTTGAGACAGTTTATAATCCTCTGTCTCTCCATCACCAGAGATGAAACATATGTCTGAATAAATTGCCTAATGAGGCCAGTGTTATAAGATGGACCCTTTAAATATCATTGGGAACATTAAATGGCTTCCTATTTGTAAAAGCAAACCAAAAAAATTTGTTCTGTTTGTTTCAGTGACTTCTGTAAATTTGCCTTCACTTTTGCACCGACTGTTTAGAAATGTTTGTATTACCTCAGCTATTAAGTACATAAATCATCTCATATATTTTGCATAGTAATATTTCAATATTTCACTAATGTCATATTTCTTTTAGCTTTGATTCAACTGCATTCTCTAATGAATGTTACTTGCATGCATAATTAAACCATCTTAAATCATTTGGTATAAGTTATGGTATGAAGCATATATAAATACCTACATGCCTGTCATGGTGTAATAATTTCTTGTCCCAGCTATATTTACACACTTATCCATCTTAGAATCTAGTTCCACATTTGTAAAATACATCATATTTAATATGATACATTTAATTATATTTATATTATTATATACTATGTATTAGTATATGTCTTCCAGTGAGAAAGAGGCATAGTGAATTTTGGAGTACTGCCACATCTCACCCTACAGTTTTATTCTATTCACAAATTGAAATAAACATCAGTGTTTTCTTTTTCTAGAATAACACAGTGTGTGGCTATCCACGCCATGATTGTGACAAATTTTTATGCAAATAACACCTCTGCAATGGAAATAATATATGAAATGGCTTTTTGTAAATGCCAGGAAATAGAGTGCTGTCAAGCAGTAAACATTTTAGTGACATACAACCTTGCTATACAAATGTGCCATCCTTTGGCTAAAAAGTCCTACCCCACCCAGAATGACTAAAGAAGCATCTGCATTTTAAGAAGTCCCCAGTGTATTTGTATGCACATAAAAATTTTGAAAAGCACTGATCCACATGATCTTATAGATGACTAGTTTTATTTTCAATGCTGATAATACAAACTTTATGATTGATGAGGATAATAAATTTAATATAATGTAAAAAATTAATTTGGAGTTACAATTATATTTGAGACTGACTGGCTCTCCATTTTCATTTATATGCGCTGCAATTAGAATTTACCTGCTATTCTTTATCAGTCATATGTGTGGGTGGCAGCTGTACAAAGCTGAGAAGGATAGACACTTTGGTTTTATGGATCTTACGCTGTAATCCTGAGCAACTCTGTGGAAAGAGGATGGGCTGAACATATATCTAAATTTGCTCACATCCAAACTCTACTTAACCTGATAAGGACAAGTTCATTTACCTACTAAAAATGAATCCATAAGGATGGGGAGAAAAAGTGAGGAGGCGACAGCAAAAAACAACTTTGGAAGTTGTAAGGCAGAGGGGTGGAGAAACTGGCTTAGCAGATGTGAAAGTGCTGAAGCCTCAGCCGGGAACAGGAAGCTGAGAGCCAGCGCGGCACCCACAGAGTCTCCAGACATCTCCGTAGCTGGCAGCACAGGCCTTAGGTAGGGGGAAGACGGAAGTTGGGAAGAACGAATGAAACGAGAAAGATTGTTGGAATGATGTTTAAGAGCCACTTGTATCCTCCATCCTGGCTTCTCCCCACATCCCTAAGTGAATATCCCTGGCTAATAAAAGCGAAAGAGTTCAGAAGATGAGGAGACAGGATGTCTGTACTGCAGGAGGCCAAACATTACTAAAAGAGGATAGTTACAATTTGCATATTAAATATCAAGACTCTACCCTTTCTGAACCTGACCCCTAAACTTTTACCAAGACTCAGACAAATTTTTATCTTCTTCGAAAATATCGTAAAACTCCTTTTTGACAGATATAACTTAAAAAAATAAGGACATCATAAAGTAAATACCCATGTTTCCATGTCAATATAAAATAATTGAAAAATTAGATAAATGTGGGAATAGAAAAATCTCCTATGCAAAGAATTGCAAATTACTTCTGTGGCTACTGAGCCCCCAAGGAGTGAAATACAAATATTCTGTCCTGGGATGGCAATGCACAGGGACTATTTTCAGTGACTGTGCTATGTACAGGAAGGACAGAACAGTGATGCTGAAGTCAAGACACTGTCAGTACCTCACCAGTGTGACGAAGGCCACAATCCACAGTGACAGGTTATGTTCATAGGATGAACCATTTCAGTAGCGATGATGACAATGACATCTCACCTCAGTGGCTTCCTCCTGCAAACCCGTAACCTCAGTCTTGTCCTGACAGCATGAGACCCATTAACGGAATGCTAGGGATTACCTGAGCAGAACTCTACAAAATGATCAGTCATCAAAAGCAAAGAAAGCATGAAAACTGTCACAGCATAAAGGAGACTAAAGAGATGTCGCAACTAATGAGGAACCCTGAATGAATACTGGAACAGAAAGAAGATATCAGGTGAAAAGTAGAGAACCATTGAGTACTATATGGACTTCATTTAATAATAATGTGTCAGTCTTAGTCTATTCATTTTGGCAGCTGTACAGCACACGTCAAATATTACTAATAGGAGAAATTTTGATAGTATTTATGTGAACTCTATGACATTTGTATGATTTTGGTATAAATCTTAGTTTACTTAACAGGGAAGGAAAGAAGGGAGAGAAGGAAGAAGGGAGGGGCACAAAAGAGAAGACATGAAAGTCTCTTCTGTTAACAAGCGTAGACAAGTCACCCAACAGTGAAGCCTGACACAAGGTATCTCATCCACAGATTCAGAATCCTCAGTATCAATTTAAAAAATCTTTAAACTAATTGAATGTATTTTTGTTAACTAGTATTTTAGGCATAAATTTTCTATCATAGCCCTTATAATCTTAAGGTTTTCTTTTCCTGAATAAAAATACAAGAAATGAAGACCATTTTGTCATATCTCAAGATCCAGAAATTTAGACAGAACCTGACTAGGTAAGCCTTTTGTTCCATGTGGTATAGATTATAGGTGCTGCCTGATATTCAGCCTATAGTGAGGTCTTCTGGGTAATACAGCAAGTTTTACCAGTTGTCAGGTCCCTTGCTTGGCAGAGATTTCTAGAAGACCCCAGTGAGCTGTAAGTGTTGGCCAGAAAGCCTACTCATGGCTTGTCCAAAACAACTTCATCACAGTACCCAAACTGACACAGTGCAGAGAGAGACATTTCCTAAACTGCCTGTATATTTTCTAGCTCTTTAATGATAGCATATGATGATTTCCAATAACTCTAATATGGAAGAATAAAAGGACAATAAAACAACAAAGAAAAACAAGCTAATAAAAGAGAGAACATGTGAGTAGAAGGAAACTTTTAAGTATTAAAAATTTAGACAAGAGGTCGTGGAAATCAAAAACACGTTGGTGGAAATGGAAAGTGCAGTAGATGTGGTGACATTTGAAACTGAGGAAAAATCACTGAGAAGAACAGGCAAAATAAAGAAGTATTTAAAATAAAGAAAAAAGGAAGAATATTAGGAGAAAGAAAAGGGAGAAAAGGAGGAAGAAGTTAAAGAGGTGTGCTATCAGAAGAGAAAGAGCTTTTCCTCCCTGGCTGTCTGATGACTCCTCGCCATCATGAATGGCATAGCAATTATCCAAACCCAGAAGTTCATGACCAACCCAGTTCTTCAAAGGAAACAAATGGTCACTTATATCCTTCACCCTGGGAGAATGTACAAGACCACACCAGATGTCATTTTTGTGTTTGGATTCAGAATCCACTTTAGTGGTTGCAAGATGACTGGCTTTGGCATGATTTACTATTTTCTGATTATGCAAAGAGAAATGAGCCCAAACACAGACTTGCAAGACATGCCCTGTATGAGAAGAGAAAGATCTCAAGAAAGCAGTGGAAGGAACACAAGAACAGAGTGAAGAAAGCCAGGAGCACCGCAAAGGCTAACGGGGGTGCTGGCAAAAAGCCCAAGGAGTGGAGATTCTGTTTTGCCTGTCTGCAGTGACTACGACATTTTTCACAAGAAGATTTAATAAACTGTAAAACCTTCAAAAAAGGAAAAAAACAACAACAAAAAAGAAAGTAGACAAAAAATGAAGGGAAGAAATTGTTGAAATAGTATAATAAAAATTGATTAGATTGAGAAATATAAATTTGCAAGTTGAAAGGATTAAAAACATAATAGATAAAAGTAGCTATACTAGTTGTGAAAATTCAGAATGTTCTGATAAACAAAAGAACAAAGAAATATCCAACTAGGGGAGCTGGGGACATAGCTCAGTGGCTTAAATGCCTACCTGGCTAGAACCAGGTCCTGAACTCAATCCCCAGTATCAAACAAAACAAAACAAAACCAAAAACCAAGCCTGTCATAAAATGGTTTATGCTGGAAGAAGCTAAGATTTTCACTGAAATAGTAGGAAAAAAGAACATAAAAATAAGACACATTAAAGTGGTCAGCTACCATTTGGACTTCTCAATAGCAACCCTTGAACTTAGAGTTCATCAAGAAAATATTTTAAATGTTCTACAGAAATAATGACTTTAAATCTAGAGTTCTCTATTCAACAAAGTTGAACAATTTTTTCCTACTCCACACTTAATTGATAGATTTAAAATTTCTAAAAGACTTTACCTCTCACAAACATTACTCCATAGGTTACTAAATAAACAAGAAAGAAAGAGAGAGAGAAAGAGAGAGAGAGAGAGAGAGAAAGGAAGCAAGGAAGGAAGGAAGGAAGGAAGGAAGGAAGGAAGGAAGGAAGGAAGGAAGGAAGGAAGGAAGGAAGGAAGGGAAGGAAGACAGACAGGCTGGAGACAAAAAGGGAGACTAAGTGCAGGGCTCAGGCAAAGGAAGTTTCCAGAATTTTAGTTTTGCATATATGCATAGGGCAGAAATTTCTAGATGAAGATTCTCTATGGGAAGGTACCATTACTAATGAGAACTGACCTATCTGTAGCTCAATTTCTTCTTCTAGAAAATAAAAATAGTCAGAGTGTCTACCTCACATAGGTTGATAAACAAACAAAATTTGATCATGTACACAAATGTATTTGAACAGTTCCTGACCAAAAACTAGTTGACCAAATACTGGACTTTCTCATATCTTACAGGGTCCATTCAGCTTTGATCTACATTCAATCTGTAGTAAAAGTAATACAAATGTACTGGTTTATTTTAAGAAACGCATAAGATCTTCAAATGCAAGGCTCATCCACTTCCATTTTATCATTTCATGAAATCTAAGCTACACTAAAAGTTCCATTGTATGTATTTCCCAAATCCTCCAAATCTTCAAACTATTATGTGAAGATGAATAATAAGCAAAACAATTCCTCCACTTCATAAAATGCTACTTGAAAAGCTTCTACATTTGCAAGCTCTCCCAGACACCAAGAACTGTGATACTTGACTGTTAACCCCATAAAATAAAATGAAAACATAATAAAATTCAGAGAACTCTGCATTCTGCTGACATAACAACTAGACTGAATAGACAAGAAATGTGAAATTCCTTGCTTTATGATCCACAGGAAGGAATCATCTGAAGTGTAGATAAAACTATTAGAGTCTAAAGTCTACCTAAGGGATTCACTTGTAGGATTTTCCTTGTGTGATTGGTGGCTATCAGAAGATTATAAACGTTGAGTGTATTATGTTTAGTGTTTTATAAAAGCAAAGTTACTATTTCTCTTAACTACGTGAGCATAAAAATGGCACTACTGTTTTCTGATTTTGTTACATTCCAGGATTTTATTTTATTACACTCAGAATCTCTGGCTTCCTAATAGCAGTCCCTATGGTACTAGAAAAAAAGGCATTTCTGGCATACATATATTTTGTGAAATAAGAGCATATAATGAACAAATTCTTTCACTAGGAGGAATGAAAATTTCCCTTTCTGTTTCCTCTTGCTAACAAATGTACCACCCAGAATGGTTCTGGGCATTGCTCCCAGCCCCTGGTTCCCAAAAGTAACCTGGCACACAGAGAAGTTTGTGACTCACTTTGTACAAAGCAAAGGGCACCAATTACAGAAATAGTATGACTTAGGCTACTTCAATAAGAAGAATGCTTGTTAATGAGGGATGCCTGGGAGGGAAGCAAAGGCATCTGGGAATTGTGGGCAGGCTGCGCTGGCATCTCTAGGAGTGATGAGGGCAGACAGCAGGCGCTTACACTCTGTGTGGACACTGGGGTCCTTTATGGCTAAACAAGTCTGGGAGCCCAAAAAGCTCGGGGGTTTCCTGCCATGCTTACTTTCTGGGAGCACACAGCTTAGGCAAAGTTCAACATTTTCAAACTGTCTTCTATTTCTTTTCTTCTCATTCAGAAGTTAGACTTAGATATCTTGAATGGGTATTTTCCTCAGAGGGAAAATTTCTGAGATTTCTCCATTGTTCCTGCATCTTCAAGTCACTGATACACCTGTCACAGGAAAGAAAATCTTACATCTCATCATCCTTGTCAGCATCCTTCATGCTATTTTCATGACTAGCAAACATAACAAGAGCAATGATAATAATAACTATAATAGTGTCAGCGATAACATGATGCATTGACTCGCAGTTGTCCTCGTGCTCCTGGTAACGCTAGGTATTTCAGTTTAATGGGACTTAAGGAGGTGAGATAGTTTGTCTAAATTATTATGGTGGGAGTATTCTGTAGTGGAGATTTGAGTTTTCTTAATCTCATTTTGCCCATTATGCCGACTTTCCTCATGCCGTGGAAATTTAACTTGGGCTATAGCCATGCCTCAGTCAGGAACAGCCTGAGACTCACTTCCTATGGCTGAGAATGGCAGTGAGGGACCGTGACTGCTGGTCCAGGAAAACAACTCCTCTGGTACACCTCCATTTAATTCTACCAAGCAAAGGCGCAACGCGTCCATGCTGAAGTATACAGACAGTGACACAGGTTATCGCTGATTACTGTATTTTTTTAAGAGTTCATGTACATGGGTAAGAAAGTTACTACATTTCTGTGATTAAAAATGCTATGGATTAAGTAATTTTTAAAGTAAAGCTCAGAAACGCATAAGCTGAAATTTCAGTAGGAGGAAGAAGATGAAATATGAGTGTGCCTGGGAGTAGGTTTTAAACATAAATCACCAGAAATAAATGTTATTAATATTATGATTGGTTTCTTCTCTGCTTTTCTATCCCTTCTGAACTTCTGATGCACAAAAGATGTTATTTTATAATCATAAAATATCAGCTTGAAATATTCCTATATATCCAGACTTTGGTTTCCTGCATCATTTTCTAATCATTTAAGTTTGTTTTTTTTTTTACAGCTGGTGGGAGGAACAGTGTGACCTGAGGTGAAGAGAGAGCATGAAATCATTTTTCATTACAAGGTTCCCTTTCCTCTTTCCTATATCTTTTCCCTTAAAAAGCATTAGGACTGTCTATTACAGAATTTTTTTGGCTTTTCCTATTTTTAAATCTGATTCTTTAATAGTTTCCCTCAGTCAATCTCTCTACGCTTTCTTGTTCCTCACTTTCTCACACTGAGCTTTGTATGCATTTTTTTCTTTGCCTTATATTTTCTCTCATACTGTTTTTAATATATTGTCCGCTATAGAACATTTTTGTCTTTTTCCATCTGATTCAATCTATTAGTGGGGGAGGGGATGATGAAGATGAAGATGGTGATGATATCCTCTGCTGGAATTCCATAACTGGATCTCAATGGTACTTATGGAAATACCTTGGAATCTTTTCTCTCATCTGTATAATATTCAATGATATGTTGGTAGTATTGAAATGCAAATTTAAAATATCAAAGGCTAAATTCATGAGAGTTACATGTACCCAGGACAGGCACAAATAGCTCCTAGAATTATTCTGTCTTTCAAAGCAAAATTTTCTCTCCTTCCTCACTCATTTCAGGGAGCCACCAATCCTGCTCGCTGGCTCCTTTCCGTTACAATCTTCCTAACTGCCATCTTCTAGGCTGGTTTCTACGCACTGAGAACTTTAAGATACTCTTGGGTCATGGATCATGTCAGCCATCTATAAAATTCTAAAACACCATAGGGATTAGAACATTTAAAAAATAATTTCCTAGCTGGGCATGGTGGCGCATGCCTGTAATCCCAGCACTCAGGAGGCTAAGGCAGGAGGATTGTTGAGTTCGAGACCAGCCTGAGCTACAAAGTGAGCTTAAGGCCAGCCTGAACTGCATAGTGAGACCCTGTCTCAGAAAGACAAAAAATAAAAAATAAAAAATAATTTCTTTCAGATCATGAGTTGTTTAACTCTTTATACATTATATTAGTGTTCTCATTATAGTGTTTTGAAAGTTTATTGCTCATCTTTACACAGTCCTTTGAGTGCTAGAGAAAAGAAACAGTAGCTGATGGCTCAAACTAGCAATGTATACAGCTCACCTGCTGTAGGCTGACTGCATAGCCTAGTGGAATTCTGTTCTCTCTCCTCTTGATCTCCACCTTATATACAGGCTTTTTGAAAGAGCACAACTGTATACTCTCTATTATTAAAAGAGTGATTACAGTGGGGTGTGGAGTTGCATGGCATGTTTTTAATTCCAGCTGAAGCAAGCTGAGGCAAGAGGTTCACCCTGTGTGGGTAATTTAACAATCTACTAAGGTTCCATCTACAGGCCTGCTATGCCGGCCCCGCCCCGAGGGCATGCTGAGGCAGTGATTGAGACTGGGCTTGGTGGTGCACACATGTAATCCCAGCACTTGGCAGATGGTAAGCAGGAGAATCACTATGAGTTTGATGTAGTAGTGAGACCCTGAACATCCTGTAGACCCTCCCCTAAAATACAGAAAAAAAAGTCTATCGTAAAAAGAATAAAACAATATTTTTAAAAAGGGATTGGGATTGTAATTCACTACCAAAGTCCCAGGTTCAATCCCTTAGGACCGCAAGAAGAGGGGGGAAAAAAGTGGTTAGTTTTGATCAGTTATGGTTTTAGGACCCACCACATTCCTAAGTAGAATCCTTGTACTGTTCAGACAGATAAAAGCCCTTTTTCAGAAATTCAGTTGTCATATATATTCAATACTTTATGTTACAATGAAACTTTCTGTTTTTCTACTTATCTAGGAAGTCTTACACATAGAAGAAAGCAGGCCCAAAGAAAAGCACATGGCTTCTGTCCAAACAAATGGTTCTGAGCAATTATCTCTCCTGTACTGGAGGAGGAGCTGTCCTGTGTTATCGAAACCCTGCTAATTGTCTCTCATTTTGTCTTTGAAAATTCAGTGCTGGCCAAAGTGCTTTCACACCTGCCAACTTGTTGCTGCAGCCCCCTGGTCTTGCGCCAACATCCACTACAGGGACCACCTTTGCCTTGCTGAAAGCATATTTTAAAGTGTTTTCAAGCCAACCAATATGTGTCATTAGGAAACTCTTCTAAGTAGAGTCATGTAAAGGGGGTGAACAACATTAGCTAAAGTAATTGATAAATTAGCAGAATTAATGATACAGAAAGAAACAAGTTCTCTTCAAATGTGTGTCATGAAATAATGAACACTTTTTAAAAATAATCTATTGCAAAGAAAAAGTGATAAAAAGGAAAGAAAGAAGGAAGACAAAGGTAAATAATTGACTAATGAAAATGAATTTGTGCATAGTATAGGTCTAATTGAAATTTATTAAGTGATTTAAATAAATCTTTTGAACATTTTAATAGCATGGGATACAGTAGAATTAATTTCTTCCATGGTAAAAATTCTTCAACTGTAATAACAGGAAATGCCTTCTGTTAGGCACCAGTAAGACTAAATAAAACTCAACATTGTTGTTTTTTGATTGTTTTTTGTTTTACAGAATTTACAGAGAAACAAATAGCAATGAGACAGTTTCAAAACCTATTAGTAGGTCAATTTCAATAATTAATATAATGCATATTATTGTCTTCATAGTGGTTATTCATAGAACAAGATGCAGACATAACATCCTGTCCAAACACTATTAGTACAAATCCTTCCCATTGAATTAATAGAAAGTAGCAGTATATCTATCCTAAAAATTTTGTATATACAGATACAAAATGGTCCTTCTTTATATACCCTTTTTTTGTTTAGGTTTGTCAGAGATAGGTATTCTATTGCCATTTAAATACTGGAGGTGTGTGAATTCAGCAAAATAATCCAATATAGTGCAGTAGTCCATAATAGTAGTGGGTTATCCATAGGACTGGCAATGTCAGGAATTGTTGACTTGAACATATTACAGGTCAGCATATTAATATGGCTTTAGTTTTCATACCTCATTATTACACTTTTCTGCTGTATGTTTAAGACCAAAATAAAGCAAGACCTATATAATAAAAAATGTAACTTTTATATGTGACAAGGTCAGTCAAATCTCTTCAGCGTTTATCCTGAAACCCTGCATTGCAGTTTGTAGGTCCTTTGTCAGTGTCAGCCATGTGGCTGAGTCATGGCCACTGCTTGACCAATTTTCTCTCTGAGAAAGCCTGAGAGAATATTTTCTCTCCTTGTGACTCTCCTTATGCATACTTCACATCATCGATCACTTTCCTCTTTGGCTCCATAATCTCCTTGATCAGAAAATTTGGGACACTACTGAGTTACAGGATGTTACAGTACAGGTTCTCCTATGTCCTGAGTCCTCACTGACCTTGAAAGGCGAGGGCCAAAATGTTGGCTGTAAAACTCAAGATTGATCAGAAGACATTCACTCCCTGTGCTGCTGCCTCTGTGGCAATGGCTCCCTTCCTGTACAGCCTTCCAGAACCAACTGTGCTGTAGTCAACTCTGATAGTTTCTTTTGACAGGGAGAACACCTGGCAGTCAGTAGACTGTGCAAGAACTGGAAAGTGTTTGTGAGACTTGGTTCTTTCTCATCATGCTTTTGCCATGGCTGGAACAGCCTTAAGACATTGGCTGACAATAGATGTTCCTTTACCCTGGATTGTACATCATCAACTATGGCTTAACATTTTTTTCCTAGTCAAACAGAAAAAGTTTCTCTTATCAAACCAGGAACATTGACAATGGCTTCGTGATTATAACTATCCTGTGTGCCTATCAAATTTTCAAAAGGATTTTAGAGAATAGCTGGCTCTTCTAGGCTCATGGTTGCTAATGATAAAGCCTTTTCATTAGTGGTGGTGTATGGCGTGAATGTGCCTAGCACAGCACATGTGGCAGGTCTCTTCTAATGCCATGCTCTGAAAAATATTGTCTCAGTATTGCAAGTAAAAACATATTTGATAAGACAAGGAGGACATAGGCTTATAGTGTATACTTTTAGTTTTTCAGGGATGGTGGAACTATGAGATTTTATGGGACAGTTTTGGCTGGTCACACATAAGCACCAACTCCTACACAAGAAAGTGAGTCAGTTTAAGATTGTGGAATAACGTAAGAGAGTGCATTACATATTGCATTTTAGATTATTACATGTAAGCTACTTGTGAATGGTTTGCAAAGAATCACACAATATTATAAATACTATATCCTGTAATATTTATCCTGTGGAAAATTAGCTTTGAAAGAAAAATTAGGACAATGATTACTAGCTGATGTAAAATTGAAAAGCTTTTCTAATTCTCTATGTTTAATAGATCTCCAGCACCACCGTGGACAAAAAGGCTGGATGAGTTGCACTAAAGAACATAAAACACTGATGTGTGTTCCCTTTTTTCCCCTGGTTTCTTCAATTTCTTTTTTAGCATCATTTGAGCCAATTTGCACCTATCAGCATTGGCCTCACAGAAACCTTACTACACATGGAAAACTGGAGATCATTCTTCATTTACTTGTTGTTTGGGGCTGATACAATGAGCTGCTTCGCAAGGAATATGTAGCTCAGCCTTTGTTTATGTTGCTTTTGCAATTTTGTTTATAAAATCTGACAGTTAGGAAAAATCATTAAGTATGAAGTACTCAAATGATCTGAACTATTCAGAATAAACTCCAGCCAGTCTTCACGCTGAGCTCTGTTTTCACCCAGAAGCCACGCACAGAGCTCAGTGATTGAGAGAAATTCCAGTTAAGGCTCCATCAGAAGTATTGTTACACCTGATGATCATGACATTCTTTAAGCTTTAATTTCCACCTGTCAGGGCCCACTGCCTAAGTGCCTCATTTGTTATCCTCAGTCACCATCTTCAGTAATTCCTGTATTATATACTGATAGAGTGAGCCATCAGAAAAGTTTTTGAAATTATGATTATTGTTAGAGAGTTTGCTCTTCAGTGCCTTCAGAATTTCCATGTTCTCAGATTATCTTTGCACTGATATCCTCAGAAATTAAGAACTCTGACTCTTTCCTTTTATTGTCTGAAGAAATTTAATTTGGTTGCAGAGCATCACCTGCCATGCCGCATGGTTTTCCACACAGGAGAAGGCCCGTAAATGGAAAGAGCTCACATCACAGAACAGAAAATGGTCAAGACTTTAAGAGCCATGTTGCTACACTGGGTACATTATCATTAGTTTGCACTCAGAACAAAGAATATTGCAAAACAAAAGAGAGGGAATGATAGGAAATGACACAGAAAATATTAGCAAAAACACATGACTTACAGACTACTAGGTTGCATATCCTAGGGGTCTTTAATATGGTGAAAGAAACATGATAGTCTAGCTTTGACTAAAGCTGTATACTATGTTCTTAAAGTTCATTTTTTTTTTTTTTTTGAGATGGAAGGGCCCACAGAAGAGCCTGCAATTTATTCTTTTTAATTTTTCTTTTATTTAAGTATAAGTATCAATGAGACATTTTTAAGATACCTTAATATTAAAACATATCTTGAGCTATAGTAGTTTATTTTCCTTTAGTAGGAAATGTGTTGATATTATAGTTTCTTAGAAAATACAGTAATTAGGCATTAAAAACCAAGAATATTAGGAAATCACTTTCTTAAAAAACATGAAAGAATACAAGAGAAAATAATAGATTGAGAGAAGCTCGTTTCTAAGCATTTGAAGTTGAAGTTGGAAAACAGTAACTACTTACCTAGTTCTAAAATGGGAAGAGAGAATTCTGTCTGATGAGGGAGAACTGTCCATGCTAGGGAGGCCAACTCCCTCACTCATTCCAATTTTCATTCCTCTGGAAACATCGACAGCTAGAAAAAACATTTGGACACTGCTGTTATACAGCCAAGTCAGGCTGATTTTGGAATTTTTGCTTAATCCTGATTGAATACAGACAACACTATCCAGAATGTTATATTGTGTTTTACCTTTTCCTTTGATATATAGATATCATATATGCCTAATATCTAAATTTGCACCTTACTTATTTTTCTTTTCAAATTTTATTTAATATGCAGGATCGTATTATACATACATACATTTGATATATATGATAATATATTATATACATATATTTGATATATATAATTTTATTTATATATGACAGGTATAGAAATAATAAAGAATGAAACATAGTTTTATGTTAGTAATTACCATACTTCTAATGGACTGGGAACTTCTCAAATTCCTATTTTTGGTGAATACCTAGACAACAAAAGAGCAGGAGAAGAATACTACTCCATGGACCTCTTTTTCACTATGTCTGGTTATCTTTTCTATTGTATTATTATCATAAAGGAAAAAAAATTGCTAATTCCATAGTGAAATGAATTGGAGAAGGAAAAATTTCTAATGTTCTGGGAGACCAAATGAACATATTTCATTAGAGAGGAGCAATGACGAAGTTGATTATGACCAAGTCAAAACCCTGTGCAAATTCAAAAGAAAATTATTTTTGTGGAGGTTCTTAATCTTCAGCCCAGTTTCTGAGTACGGCATAGAAACTGTGCGTTTGGGTCCTTAAGTATGAGTCACTAGGGCAAAAGAACCAACCTATTTCATGTGATTAAACCAAAGTTCCTGGGTAAGTCTGACAGATTCAAGGAGAAGCCCCAGTATATTTGAAAATATTTTGTTTTAACTCCATGGTATGTTTTCTTTCTTTTTTTTTGCTTATAGTATACTTTAATTCCAAATTCACATGCATTCACTCAATGACAGACTAAAATGTACATTATTATATAAGCCAGAACATCGGTTATCCCAATAATACAAAAAAAAAAAAAAAAAAAAAAAGAGATACAAAATTAGTATTAAGGAACTTCCTTATTTAAAATTATATATATATATATATATATATATATATATATATATATATATCCTTTATTTCCACTCCACCCTTGATGAATTTTATTAGTATAATGTCTGTCCTTCTTAAATCTTCTCTTATGAAAAGCGTCACTCCCTAGTCACTCAAACCAAGCGTCCTACTCCTCCTCCTCCTTGACCCTCCACCACCGATACTCATGAACTACTAACAAGGAATCTTTTCATACTTCTCTAAAATTAATCTCTTCTTCATTAGAGTTCTCTTTTGCAATTCAAATTTCTTCCTAAGCGTGTCATGTGAGATTTTTAACTGTTCTGTTCCAGTTTTTTCTTCTTGAGTCAATGGCAACAGCTCCACATATGTTGGCTTTCATAGTCCTTCTACTAATGTCATGTTCTTATTCAAAGTAGTATAATGCAGCTCTTAGTCTCTTTCTGTTCAATAGCAACAGGTTTCAAATGTGCACATGAAGTTTAGTGTCGAGACTATTGCTGACAGTTCCTTTAAGAGCATTACTAGATTTTTCTCTCCTGCTGAATCATGATGATTAGACTTGATTTTCTAGCCTGTACTGAATATAATCCAGATCAGAGTCAGCTTTCCGGAACATGAGCTCCAGCTTCTCAACTTGTGCCTCCACGTTGAATACTTGACATTCGTCCCATGGCATGTTTTCAAAAACCTCTTCGAGTTACAAAGTTTCCACCTCACATTTTTCTTTTTTAAAATTTTACATATCTACATCATATCACAGATGTATCATAGGAATGATACTATTTTTTCTTCTAAGCCAAAAATAGCTAGAAAAATGTGGTGGAAAAATTAGATATTTGAAGTTCCGAGAAGAACTTGCCCGATCACAAGTTCTTCACTTTCTTGCAGTAGCAAGATGCTCCGCCCCTCACACGTGTTCTGAGCAGGAGATTGGCCAGCCGATGCAGGGAGGGCAGTGAGATATTCTTGGTCTTTCTCTTCATTCTCTAGATAAATAATGAGAAGCTGTGTGTTCCACACTTTTCAGGCATCAGGCAACAGAAATATAAAAAATCAAGACTATGATGTCTTAAAAGAACTCCTGACACAGTGTGATACAAGTCATGAAAACAAAGGATTACACTGCTAGCATAGGACGAGACTTCAGGAATTCTTCAGAAAGGAGGGCAAAGCTGAGGTGGATTTTGCATAGTAAGCAGGGTATGATAAAAGGATGAAAAAGCTATTTTAAAGAAAAGGGAAAACCAGAGATAGGAATAGTAAGATTGAAACCTCCATAAAGAATAACATTCAATATTATAACAGATATAGCAGTCTTGCCTATAATTCCAGCTACTCAGCAGGCTCAGGCAGGAAGGGAGTTATAAATTTGAGGACAGTTTAGTAGAGAGCTCTTGTCACAACATAAAATGAAAAAGGATTGGGATATAGCTCAGTGACAATATCTTGTGTGAGGCTCTGGGTTCGATCGCTAGTGTTGCTAAATAAATAAGATATTTAAAGTGGAGTGTAATGTCAAAAGATGAGGCTGAAAAGATGGGTTAAACTGATACATATTTTACTATGTATATGAACTTTAGCTGATAGAAAGTGCATGAACATTTAATGATAGGATTACATAGTCAACTTTGAATATTCTTCTCCGTATCAAAGATGAGTGGAGAGGATAGCTGCAGGTGAGAGCTGAAGGCCTAAGCATTGGTTTGAACAATAAACAGTGAGGCTAATAATAGAAAACAAGACAGTGACCAATAAAAATACTGATGAGAGAAAGTAGATGTCAATTATAGTCCAAAAATGTATTTAAAAACATTACATAAGTAATATAAAGAGTACAAGGAAAATAAGAATATTTCTGTGACTGCAAACTTAGGCTCAGAGATGGATTATGGTTCCATGAAATGAAAATTGGGAATTTAGAAGAATAAACTGTAAGATAATAAAATCTTAGATCAAAACATGTTAAATTCCAGGTGCCTTCACATATCATGGAACAGCTGGGTTTGCTATTTCAGATTTCAATAAGATAACATGTAATTAAAGCCCAAATGTTAGAGAAATGTATTAGGAATGCTCCATGAGGCCAGAAAACAAAATGAAACAAAAAGAACATAACAGAATCATGAGGACAGCAACATATAAAAATTGAAGAATGAAAGAATAAGCAATTATGAAAATTGAGAAATAAGAGAGAGAAAATGAAGTGTATATTGTAAATGGTATTTAAAGCTTTGAAAAGATTAAATTGATTAAAGGGCTGGCCAAATAGCTCAGGATTAAAGTGCCTGCTTAGGCAGACACAGGGGCCAGGAGTTTGATGACAGGGCCTGCCATCCCAGCCCCACCCCTAGGGCACACTGAGAAAGGGAGTGAGACTGGGCATGGTGGTGCCCGCCTGTAATCGCAGCACTTGGGAGGCTGTACACAGGAGGAGTATGCTCTGTGTAGTGAGACCCTATAGACCCTGTACTAAATTAAAAAAAAGAAAAAGATTAAATTGAAAGAAAAGGCCAATTGGGTTTTCCAATTAACAGATCGTGAATATCTTCTAAGAGTGGTCTTGATAAATCCAGGCAAAAGTGACGTGGCCATGAATGAAAGCATATGAAATGTTCAATAAACTTTGCTTTCATGGGCAAGTCCAATTCCTGAGCATATGTTGATACTTCAACAATTCTTGATGCCGTGTCAAGAGGTCTTGATGGGAGCAGTGATGATAACTAATCCACAAGAAATAGAGGAACATTTTGAAAGCAATGCTTGCTTTATCTTCACTTAAATCCAGGTCTTTGTTCCCACCTGCTGTCTTTATAACAGCCATCTTTTGGGAGTCTGTATGAAGGGGAAATACAGCTTTCTATGAATTAGTTTTAGAGTTAGAATAACCCAGGAACAGAAACTGTTACAAGTTGGAATTTAAACTCTCAAGCTAATAAGGCGATGACTTGTGACTCTCGCCTCCAGTATCTACTTCTTTTGAACTTAGATTAGCTGTGAGATTTTAGTTAATTTACATGGCTCTGATAGTACAAGGCATGAAGCCCTGAATCAATGATTTGAGGAGGTGAAGACTGGAGCCGCTTTTGTTATTCTCTATGCTGAGAAAGCTAGCTCAAGAGAGGAGCTCCCGCAGCTGGTCTTTCATCCAAGCTTGTTACTTCTGGCTTCGGTCCAACTCTTTCAGTATCTTCTAAAAATCAACTAGATCACCTGGCTTCCACTCCAGTTCACAAGCTAATTGGTGATCTGCTCAAGTGTGACAAGGTTTCAATAAAGGGTTTAGATGACCAGGAAAAATGTGATGAAAAGAGAGAAAAAAAAAAAAAACCCACAAAAGTAGGTCGTCACACACAGGTGAAATCCTCACTCCCTGTCCTTTGGAAGAAAATGCTGGGAAAAAAAATTTTTTTTTGGGAAATAAGAAATATAGAAAGTGACATAGAATGGAAAGTGGGTGATAGAAAATCAAACATGGAAGATAGAGAAACCTGTATAATTATAATTCTCTGCAAGAGAAGTGTCCTTGTGATTTATATTCATTGATCAGCGCTCTAGCAGCTTCCTGTCAGCTGGGGGAGGGACCACTACATTTCCTTCACCTATGATGGATCTGTTTGATAATATCTCCTTCAATTTGCAGCTGCTAGAGTCCTCCTTTACACTTGTATCCACAAAACACATTTCTACAAGTAAAGACTCCTACTGCTCTTTACGTTTATCTACCTTTATCTTTGTCTCTTATGCCTCTGACTCAAACAGTGAAGGCAAACTGGACAGCGGAGCTGTTTTCTGATGGTGTCCTGGATGGGCAGCCTCAATTACTTATTTGTTTATTTATTCGTGTGTTTATTTGTTTGTTTGCTCATTCGTTTTCTGTGTGTAGACGGTGTAACCACACGCATGCTGGATCTATAATTGTCTTGTCTTCAAGGGCACAATTTGATCTGAAATATATCTAACTGCATGTGTTGCGATGAGGAGTCGCAGTCCAAGGGTGTTCTGTTTCCACGAGAGCGTTTTCCTATTGCTGTATGTGATAAGACTGCAAAGTTAGGGGTTGCATTTTCAAGCGAAACTTACAGAAATCAGTCTTCTGACTTTACAGCCATGTCTGCTGCCTCTGAATGTTCATGCTAAGTGTTTTATAGATTATTGTAAGCGTTTTTACTTCTTACTGCTGGAAGGCGATAAAGACCAAACTCTCCCTGGTACAGACTACATTTTTCTTCCTTCTAGAACTTGGAAAATTTTTGATGTTTATGTAGCAATGACTCAGAAGATAATGAACTATTCTTCAAGCAGTTGTGGAATTGTTTTTAATTGTACAGTGACTAAGCAATTTAACTACACATCTGAACGAGGATCCTAGAACTAATTTCAGTCTTACATCGCTATAACTAAAAGCCGTTCTTTTAATCTTTTAAATTCTATTTATCTTTTTCCCTCAGATGATAGAGGCTTGTAGAAGAATCAAAACAAAAGCAAGTTTTAAAATTGCCACTCATCTTCTCTCAACTGTATGGAAAGAGGAAAATCTGTAGTTCAAAGGAAAGGAAATGCTTGGTGATCTTGCCACTCCAGGGAAAGCACAGTAGCCACTCTCTCACTGTGAAGGACTAAAGAGGCCTGGTCTCCCACCCCAGAGGTCCTTAGGGCGCGATTCCTCCCGTGGAGGAGGATCCCCAATTCTGTAGCCATCCTCTGCAATTTGCATAGCACAGAATGGTGAGCAGCTGCTGTCCGCTCCTCAGGCGACGCTTCGGTCACCGTCCCATGTGGGCTCTGACTTTACGGAAGCAAACTGACTGAAAGGAGCATTTGACTGAAAGTAATGAAACAGTTAAGGCCCCAGTGGTTTATACACACGTATACCAAAAATCCTTTTAAGATATTCCAGAGGTGACAAAAGCCTCAGTTTATATTGCTACACTATATAACCATGCTGTACCATCTTGTTTTTCTTTTAAATCTTAGGGGACTTAAGGGACTCACCGCTGATCAGAGAATGAAGGAGGAATCTGATGTGTAAGGACACAGCCCTACAATATTTCTATTAATAAGCAAGGGTTATACTAAACTACAATATTTGGAGCTCTGTTAGCTTTGGCCCAACCCTTACATTACTACAGAATAAGTATTCAAGCCTCAAATTTGTTTAATAAAACAACATTTTATTAAACTCCTCCAAAACTCATTGGGTACACTAAATATACTAGCCCATCTAATAACTACAACCTGCTGTTAAAAAGTAGTTTGCAGAAGAAGAACACTTAATCTCTTCAATAAGATTAGAGATCTTTGGGTGCTTCTTTGTAAGTTTAAAATTCACCCACATACCCTACAGTCACTTCTCTCTCCAGACCACAGTCTTCCCAAGAATCAAAATAAAAATTCTTGCTCCCATCCTTTTCATTCATGTAACATCACATCATACATCTGTCATTTTATGATAGTAAACATTATGTGAATATCAGATATTATTATTATTACAGCATCTCAGAGATTTTGAAGATTTTCTATCTACCACAACAAAGCAAATACCACAGTAAATCAATTCACTTATTTCTTCTTTATTTCCTAGTGTATATAACACTTACACTAGGGCCAGTCAGATAGCTCAGCAGACTAAAGGCAGAGGGTAGGTATACAGGTTCGATCGCCAGTGTGCTTGCTGGCCCTGTTCCCGGGGCTCACTGAGACAGGTGATTGAGACTGGGTGTGGTGGTTTATACCTATAATCCCAGTGCTTAGGAGACTGAAAACGGGAGGATCACTAGGAGTCCAATCAGTGTGGTGAGACCCTGTAGACATTGTACTAAGTACATTTTAAAAAACAAAACAAGACACATTATTCTGTAGGCTTCTAGGTGTCCAGTAACATTATGTCTAAAAATATACATACTTTAATTTAAAATTACTTTACTGTTAAAAGTTAGAATAGTAAAGCTGGGAGCAAAATCCTAGGCAATTGAAGTTTCTCGTTGTGGTAAAGAATAAAGAAATCAATCGGAATTCCTGAGGGTCAGCACTGAGCCTCCAAATTCCCTTGTATTTCTGCCTAAATCTAATCTTAGGACATGGTAATGATGCAGAGATGAACCAAAATGATACCTAATTCAAAATTCCTTAAATTTGGTATTTAACTAGGTGGTTTTATTTTAAATGTATTTGCATAGTTCTTGGAATTCATTATACTTAATATAGTGTTATAAAACCAGACTAAGGACTTCTGACTCAGAAGAGTCTGGGTTATTTTAATGATGGTTTATTCCATCTACTTTTTAGAAATCGCCCTGATTCCACACTCAAATGCTGGTAACACATAGCATCACTTAGCAGGAAAATTATCTTTCCTTCCAGAGTGGAATGATTCCATGATGTTTTTACTGATTTACCAAAGGTTTTATTTGAAAGACTGAAATTTCGGAGAAAATAGTATTGAAATAAATGGCAAACATATTCCTGGAGAATTCCTTTCCAACATATTGAATCTTTCCACATTTTACAAATAAAGGAAGATTCATAAATTTGTAAAATAGTAATAAAAAATTCCTACCAAAAAAGCTAGTATTTCCTTAAAATATCAAAAATATTCCATCTGAATTGTTTTTCTATTATCTATCCTTAGTTTTCACTGAACTAATTTTATGAAAAGGAGAAAGAAAAAACTTCAAATGTAATGATTTCCCAAGGGAAAAAAAAACCTCAAAATAAATTATATCCCCACGATTAAATTGGGAACCAAACACACTACAACTTTTGTCACTATTAACTATGTATAAGATTAAGTTATTAACTATGTATAAGATTATGTCATTAAACAATTATGATACTAAAATAAAAAACAAAAGGTCATGATTCATTAACTACAAGCATATTTTAATGCAGACTTAATTTCCATTTGGAGCAAAGGAATTACATATATTTATGGAATAGAAACAGATTTAAATAAACAATAATTTTATGAGAGGCTAAATGAAATATATTTATCATGTATGAAAATATTGGACTATACCCCTGAGAAATAGAAATAATTTATATAAAGCTAAGTATGCACAAATATAAATGCAATGTTGGTATATTTCTAGCCTATAATGCTTGTTAACTATAAAGAGATACATCTTATAGCAATTGAACACACAATATCTGACACACATATATCACTTGTATTATGTATATCCTATTAGCAAATGTGCTGTTAAATAATTTGTTGGTTCACATGTAATTGAGCATTATTTTCTGGATCCAATTTATAATTTTAGAACTACAACTCCCAGCCCTGTGCAGTATAGCTGGAACTGTCAATGCACTGGCTAATGGAGTCTGCATAACACACATGGGATAAAGCCTTTGCAGAGATCCCAATGCTTGAAATTTTTATGAGTGCATTGATTTTTCATGTCACTTTTATGGACCTGAATATACTGAGCAGGGAACATAAAAGTTTGCTTCCTTGTATTTCCTGTTATTTTTGAAGCAGATTTTATAAAAACATAGTTAAGGTAGATAACATCCTGATATTTAATGGTTCACAGTTCAAGTCAGCATATTCTTTTTTTTTTATTTTATTGAAGTACAAATATCAATCAGACAGTTTCAAGACACCTTAACAAGACAGATTCGATAAATTAATACATTGCAAACTGTTTTCATGTTTTGGTATCGTACAAGGTGCATACATGATATTATATTTACAGATATTATTTTAGCAGATGTCTCTTATCAATAAATTAAGAGTGTAGCTGCTTACTAATCTTATTTTTTATACATGAATTATATCAAAAATTCAATAATTATTTTCCTAGTTGATGACCGTAGTACTAGAAGCCGACATAATATCCTGTCCAACCACCATTAGTGCAGATCTTGCCTCTCATAGGATTATGTAGAAGCACAGCGTTATCTATCCCAACTGTACTGTGTATACACACACATCATGATTTTTTCTTTCTACACCCCTTCCTTTGTCTACACCTGTCAAAAGTGGGCACTCCATTGTCATTCAACTAACTTAAGTGCTTGAACTCGACACCACAATCCAACACAGTCCAGCATTCTACAACAATAGTGAGTTATTCAAAGAAGTTGTCGACCATAGCCATTTACAGCTCAGCTTAATATTATGGTCCCACGATGTATACTTCATTTTTATACTTTTCAGCTGGATGGTTAAGACCTAGATAGAGCAAGACTTATATACCAACACATGAACTTTATATTTCTTATGTGGTCAGTGAAGTCCTCTCAGGGTTTATCTTGTAGTCCTGTACACTATTCTGTAGATCCTTAGTCTGTGTTATCCTGTGGATGAGTCATGGCCAAATTCTTTATACTTCTTTTCATACTTTTTTAATGGGACAACAGTTTTGTGCATAGAAGTGATCTTTCCCCAAAGTGAAAACAAACTGTGCATTCTTTCTTCCCTTTGCTTATATTTTTGTATTATAACCCAAGAATTGCATTTACCTTGTACTATAATCCAACAATACTCTTCAAGTTGGCTTCCTATTAGATACTTTTAATGAATTTTAAGGAATGTTGTATTTATTTATTTACTTGCTCCTTACCTATGAGAAAATAAGTAGGTATTTAATAGATAACCTAATGGGAGTTTATTAAATTAAATTCACTGCATGTCACAGTTTAACATTACTGCATAAATAATGTTTATACCACTAAGCTGAGTACGTCTCCATGGATAAATTACAAGAAAGTCATTGTCTTTAGTAATCCAGTGAATAAAGATAAATGCAAGTAATTTCAATGCAACGTAGAGTCTGATGAGCTCATATCAAGGAACCAAGTAAAATGATAAGGTACTGACACTGAAAGAGTTCTGAGGAGATAATACTCTGTATTATGCCACTACATGCCCTTCACCTGCTGCGAATCCCACCCAAAGTAAAGGGACATTCTTTGACCTTCTCATTTGGTACACAGATATTCACTTTGATAAGGATCCGTCCTTTGTAAATCTCAACTAAGTAAAGTAACATACAATGGTAAAATGATTTTCAATGTAACTCTTCCTGACTTAATCAGGCTGAGTTTTGGAGATAAGCTTTAGAGATAAACAGTTTTCAACCATAAAGTATAGTATTTATGCACCATTCTAGGTGGGTGAGCACTTGTTATTGTCATAGTATGGGTGACCTGACTCTAGGATCCTTTGTTGCTCAACAGGTGTGCTTATCGCATAGTCCAGCCAACTTTCTCTTTGATGCAAGTTCACTCAAAATGTTGGGAGCCTAGATCTTTACATCAATCTTTCTTATTTTGTATAGTCAGGTGATCTGTAATTTTCCTGTAATAATTGTCATTTAATAAACATAGTTCTATAAACTGAAATTATTACTTTGGCTTTTTCCATTTTTTATCTGTATCTTTTATGGTTTATGATAGTTACTGCCTTAAATCTGAATTTGAAAAAAATAATGTTCTGAAATTATATTATTCCTGCAGTAATATTTTCTTAGGAATGTTTTAGTCACATTGCAGATGGATTATTCTGCAGTTTACATGGTAAATATGTTTATTTTGGAAATTTTAACTATAGAATAAAGAACTTTTAAGGATTTAGAAACATAATCTCCTGTTAAAAAGTACTATATTGTGTTTTGGTGCTTGGTATTTAACCAACCAACTGAGTCAATATGAAGTGCGTACATATTCTCTAGCTTTTCACTTGTTTGTAAGTAAAAGATACATTTAAACACTAACCAGAGATGAAACTCAAAGTAAAAATATATTATATAGGTTGTCATGGCAAAATTTCTGTACAGTGAATTTTTTCATTCGATCAATTTTTATGGGTTTGGCAATTTTGCTGATAACAAATCAGCAAAATTACTTCTACATTTTCTTCTTTATGTCCCATACATAGTACTAATCTCAGAGAACAATTTTGAATAGTAATCTGTGTGGTTTTAACTTTGCTACAGATGACCTGTTCCAAAATGGCAAGAGGCCCTAAAGACATTACTTAAAACTTTACCCTGTCCTAAAAAGGAATCTTGTTCAATTTATTTGTGATTGCTCTTTATATGGGGGTGTGGAACAAGGAAACCATATGTCCTGAGACTAAATGTTTGACTGTATTAGTTTATGTGACAGACATTTATTATGTGCCTATTTTGTTCCAAATTAGTTTTAGAGATGACCAAATCTGTCTTTGTTTAATGAGTAAACATATGTTTTCAAAATGGACAGACTAGGGTAATATTTGTGACTTAGTAAATGTCACTCCTATTATGTTGAGCTGTTTGGGTGAGAAAAATACAAGCTAGAATGTAAAAGAAGATGAAATACATTTACACAGGGAAAATTTAACTTTTCTCAGTAGAAAAGAAAAACAGTAAGCATGTGTTGCACAGCTTCATTAGTGGTCTAGAATAAGACAGCAAATAGCCTGGTAATTTAACTCTAAGTGACTCTAATGTAAGAGGAGGTGTGAATATTATCATCAAGCACAGAGAAGTGATGCTACACAAGCATATAAATGAAAAATCAAATGAAATCTGAGAAGAAGCAGCCAGCACCCATGAAGCCAAGTTGTGCTTTTCAAAGAGAAGCTTTGAATTCTCCAGCACACATAGAAATTATTCCCAAGAGCATCTGTATAGTAGAAAAGCACACACTGGGGTGTGAAGACACTAAATGATCCCTATGTCTGGCTACATTTATGAGAACAAATAAGGAAAGAAAAAAGTAACATGACTTCTAGTGGCAATATCTTGACACCCAATTTAAGTCAAATTCTCATTCTAAATTGATTATACGATTCACCTAAAATAATTGTATAATTAGATCTTCATATTTAAATGAAGCATTCAAAAGTATTCAGCTTTCTCTTCCTTGTGAGAGAGATGAGTTTGCCTTTACACCCATATATGGAAAGCGTATGGGATTTTCATTAACTTCTTTTCTCTCTATGGTTGTTGAATCTCTCTGCCCACCTGTTTTGAACTCAGAGAAAGTTTTGACTCTACTTAGAAAATGCAGGACAACATGGTTTAAATTGCTACACTGTTGTACTGCCAGCTCTTTCTGTCTCTCATGCCCCAGAGTACAGAGCAGCTGTCTCTGCAGCTGTGAGCAGGTTCTGAGACTTTCTTCCTGTGAGAGATGAAAGTCTTGCCAAAGGAATACAGAGAGAAGGTGGGGTGGGTTTACTTGCAGGAAAATTGAAGGAAAAAACTTCATTCATCATGAAACATTTCCTTCTTCATTGATCTAATTCTTTAGCTCTCTTTCCAGTTTCGGAAAGAACATTTTGATTTCTAAAAAGGTAGTCATTGAAACTAACATTCATCCTTTACATTCTTTGAAACATTAACTATAAAATGTGATTCTCTTCTCCCATTTATTCTCCATCGCCAGAAGTGCTGTGAGTTAACTATCTTGCCATCAGATGTCCTGCTGCCCTCCATACCTGGAATGAAACTTATCCCAGATGGTGTTTGCTTTGACTTCCTTAGTGTTGCATCTATCCATTTACTCTTGCTCATTCCTGTGAATGGCCATTCTTAACTCTTCAGTGTACAAAGTGAACTCTCAAATTTTCTTTAATTCCTACAAATGTGAGCAAAATTTGAACCTACCATTATACATAATGAGAGTAAACATTAATGAAAGAAAGATATAGTTGAGTATGGATGAAGAGAGCCATAATATCAATTTTGTAATTCTAGAAAACATTTAAACAGATGGAATTCTTTGTGAATGACCTTTCCCTAAAGAAGATGATAATCTACTCAGAAATCAATACTCATTTACTTCATTAGCCTATGTTATTTGTACTCAGATTATTCATTACTGAACTGAGTCTAAGATAATGACATTCATCCATTGGATGGTAACTAGATCTAAAAAGAAGTAATGAAAACACTCAAGACTATAAGAAATATCATGGTCATAATTCATTATGCATATAATTAGTTTTCTTAATTGGTCATGATAAGTCCAACCATGTAGAGAATGAAAGTGTATGCAGTTGGGATTAAGACACTAATGTTATTCCTCTGCTCTGTCAGATGTGTTGTAGAAGACAAGAACTCGAAGGTGGCCTGGTTGAACCGTTCTGGCATCATTTTCGCTGGACATGACAAGTGGTCTCTGGATCCCCGGGTTGAGCTGGAGAAACGCCACTCTCTGGAATACAGCCTGCGAATCCAGAAAGTGGATGTCTATGATGAGGGTTCCTACACATGCTCCGTTCAGACACAGCATGAGCCCAAGACCTCTCAAGTTTACTTGATTGTGCAAGGTAAGAAAAGGTGGGATAAGTAGATAGTAAAGAGAGACAGAGGTCAATAGCAATCACAATATAGGAAATATTTGCAAAATCAGTCCTGGAAAAGAGGGACTTCAGATATATAACAGCACTTAAATGTCTATTCTCCTTCAAAAAAAGAGACTTAAAATGAGAAGATCAGGTTGGGAAGATAGCTCGATGGGCTAAGTGTTTGCCTGGCAAGAGCAAGGACCTGAGTTCCATCCCTGGTACACCAGCATACCATGGTGACCCCAGAACCCTGGTTGCCCCATGCTGTCCCTGAAACTGGACATGGTGGCAAATAACTGTAATCCTAGCACTGGAGGGGCTGAGACAGGAGGATCCCTATTGGTCTGGGCTGCAAAGTGAGATGCTGTATCAAATAAATAAAATAAAAATAAGAAGCCTAAGGAGAGGGAATACCCTTCCCATTATGAGCCAGTACTTTAATGAGAATGTTGTCTCCTAAGTCTTGAGTTACAAAAACAGAGAAACAAGAAGATACAAAGTACTTGGACCCATAGGAAGCTCATGTCACTGAATTATGAGGACAATTGACTGGATTTCAAAAACCTTGGATATATGTGCTCTTAGCCTAAGACCATTAATAATTACCTGTTATTGTTATTATTATTATTGTCTTTTTGAGACAGGGTCTCATTATACAGTTCAAGCTGGCCTTAAGCTCACTTTGTAGTTCAGGCTGGTCTCAAACTCACAATCCTCCTGCCTCAGCCTTCCAAGTGCTGGGATAAAAGGCATGTGGTACCACACACGGCTATTATTATTTTTTGATTGAACAACAAATAACAATGAAACAGTTTCAAGACAAATTAACAGGACAGATTGGATAAACTAATACATTGCAAAATGTTTTCATGTTTTGGTCTCGTACAAGGTGCATACATGATATTCTACTTACAGACATTATTATAGCAGATGTCTCTAATCAGTGAATGAAGAGAGTGTAGCTATATACTTATTTTTTATAGGTGAATTATATCACAGATTCAATAATTAATACTTTCTACCTTATTATCTCCCTAATGTTTGTCTATAGTACTAGAAGACAACATAATATCTTGCCCAACCACTATTAGTGCAAATCATGCTTCTCACAGAATTATGCAGAAGCACGGCGTATTTATTCTAATTATACTGTTTATACACACACATCATGATTCTTCCTTTCTATACCCCCTTTTTTTGTCTAGATCTGTCAAAGATGAGCACTCCATTGTCATTAAACCAATTTAGGTGCCTGAACTTGGCAACACAATCCAAAACAGTCCAGCATTGCACAATAATAGTGAGTTATCTGAAGATGCTGTTGACTATAGCCATTTACAGCTCAATGTATTATTATGGCTCCACGTTATATATCACATTTTTATATTTTTCTTCTGGATGGTTAAGACTGAGAAAAAGCAAGCTCTATATACAAAAATGTGTAGCTTTTGTTTCTCATGATGTCAGTGAAGTCCCCTCAGGGTTTATTTTGTAATGCTGTACCTTACTCTGTAGAACCTTTGTCTGTGTCATCTGTGTGGATGACTCACTGCCAATGCTTGACCAGTTTGCTCTCAATAAGAGCCTGAGAGAAAGTTTTCTCTCCATGTGTCTCTCCCCAGGCACACTGTATATCATCAATCTCTTTCCTCTGTGGCACCATAATCTCCTTGATCAGAAAATTTGGGGCACAACTGAGTTTCATGTTGTTACAATACAGGTTCTCTTATGCCCTGGGTCTTCGCTGACCTTGAAAGGCTACAGCCAAAATGTTGGCTGACCTTGTGGCTTTTCTATTTCTCTAATATTGATCTATGAACTTATGTTGTTAACTATCCTGAAGAAAAGCTAATTAGTACCCTGAGGCATATGCCGTTCAGTTTGCCTTAACTATCTGACTCAATTCTTTTTACTTATTGTTGTACATTTCTATTTGCATCTCACCTTTAGACTTCTTATTATATAAATAGTCTCCCTTCTCTCTTAGGGAGACTATACGATATTTACACATGTGTGTCTGGTTTATTTCACTTATGAGTATATGTTCAAGTGGCATCCAATTCAATATAAATGTTTCAAGTTTATCATTCTTCATAGCTGAGTAATACTCCGTTATATAGAAATACCATATCTTTTCAACCATTCCATATGTGACAGACATCTTGGTTGTTTCCAAGATTTTGCTATCACAAACTGTGCTGCTATAAACATAGGTACACATATATCACTGTGATACAATGTTTTCAGTTCCTCTGGGAAAACACCCAGTAGAGGGATAGATGGCTTAAATGGGATTTCCAGTCCTATACTTTTGAGGAGTCTTCACACTGATCTCCACAATGGTTGCACCAGTCTACATTCCCACCAGCAGTGAAGAAGTATTCCCTTTTGCCCACAACCTCTGCAGCATTTGTTGTTGGTTGATTTTCTTATGATAGCCATTCTTTCTGGAGTGAGATGGTATCTCAGTGTTGTTTCTATTTGCATTTCATGGATGACTAGCAATAGGGAGCATTTTTCATATATTTATTTGCTTCTTTAATTTCATCCTCTGAGAAGTGTGTATTCATCTCAGATGCCCATTTCTGAATTGGGTCTCTAAATCTGAGGGCCCTGTTATATCTTAGTTCTTTATATATTCTAGACAGCAAACCTTTGTCTGATTGCTTATTGCTCAGGACTTTTTCAAAATTTGTGGGTTGTCTTTTCACTCTGTTGACAATTTGTTTTGATGTGCAGAAGCTCCTCAAGAAGAGTTGTTCCCAGTTGCTGATTCTTTCAAGTGTTTCCCATGAAAATATATGTTTGTTCATGAACTCTTTACCTACCCCTATGTCTTCAATAGTTCCTCCTACTTTTTCTTCCAGGAGATTGAGTGTTTCTGTTTTAATGTTTAGATCTTTAATCCATTTTTACTTTACCTTAGTGCATGGTGATAGAGCTGGGTCAAGTTTTAGCTTTCTTCATGTACAAAGCCGGGTTTTCCAGGACCATTTGTTAAAGAGGCTTTCTTCCAGTAAGCTTGTTTGGCCCCTTTGTCAAAGATCAGATGGCTGAGTGTGTTTGGAGATGCCTCTGCATCTTCTTATCTATTCCATTGATCCTCAGGTCTATTTCATTGCCAATAGCATATTGATTTTATCACAATGGCTTTTTTAGTATAATTTCAAGTCAGGAATTGTGATGCCTCCTGCCTTGTCTTTATTGGCCAAGATTGCCTTTGCTATTCTAGGTCATTTGTGGTTCCAAATAAATTTTAGGAATGATTTCTCTATGTCTGGGAGGTATGTTGGTGGCAGTTTAATAGGGATTGCACTAAATCTGTAAAGCAATATTGGGAGTATGGCCATCTTCACGATGTTGGTTCTTCTTATCCAGGAGCATGGAATATCTTTCCATTTTCTGAAATACTCTATAATCTCTTTCGTTAGGGTTTTTAATTTTCTGTGAAAACATCTTTGACTTCCTTGGTTAAGTGAATCCCAAGGTATTTCATTTTCTGTGGTGCTATTGTAAAAGGTATTGTTTCTATTGTTTCCATTTCAGTGTCCTTGTTGTCTATGTAGAGGAATGCTATTGACTTTTGAGTATGAACTTTGTATCCTGCTATGATACTGAATTGCCATATCAGTTCTAGTAGTTTCTTGGTGGAATTTCTGGGATCTTCCATGTAAAGTATCATGTCATCTGCAAATAGTGATAACTTAACTTCTTCTTTACCTATTCTTATTCCTTTTTACTTCTCCCTCTTTTCTAATGGCTGTTGCTAATGATTCCAAAACGATATTGAATAGGAGGGGTGATAGAGGACATCCTTGTCTTGTCCCTGATTTAAGAGTAAAAGATTTCAGTTTTTCCCCATTTAGCTTTTGGGTTGTCATAGATGGCTTTTGTCAAGATAAGGTAGTGTCCATCTATTCGAATTTTCTATAGAACTTTGAATATGAATGAACATTGGACTTTGACAAAAGATTTTTCTGCATTAATTTAAATGATCATGTGGTTTTTAGATTTCAGTCTATTAATATAGATTTTCGAATATTGAACCATCCTTGCATCCCTGGGATGATATATGATCTTTTTGATGATTTGCTAATTCTATTTGCTAGGATTTTATTGAGTATTTTTGCATCTATGTTCATGAGGGAGATTGGCCTGTAGTTCTCACTTTTAGTTGTGTCTTTCCCTGGTTTTGGAATCAGTATAACACTTGCCTCCAGAAATAATTTTGAGAGGACTGCTTCCTTTTCAATTTTATTGAAGATTTTGAGGAGTATAGGAATTATATCTTCTATAAATTTCTTGTGGAATTCAGCTATGAATCCATCAGGATCTGGACTTTGGTTTGTCGGTAGGCTTTTTATTATGTTTCGTATTTTGCTGTCTGTTATAGGCTTATTGAGAGTTATTATATCTTCTTGGTTCAGTTTTGGTAATTTGTATCTTTCGAGGAATCTGTCCATTTCTTCTGTGTCTTCTATTCTGTGAGCGTAAAGATTCTCGAAGTAATTATTGTTATTTTTCTGATTTCCACTGGATCTGTGGTGATTTCACCTTTTTCATTCCTTATTGCATGTACTTGAATTTTTTCTTTCTTCTTTTGATAAGGTTGGCTAGAGAGGCTTATCAGCTTTATTTAGTCTTGCAAAGAACCAACTTTTTGATTTGTGAATTCTTTGAACTATTGTTTTCATCTCAAATGAATTATTCTCTGTTCTTATCTTTATGATTTCTTCCCGTCTTTGCGCTCTGGGTTTTGTTTGGTCTTCTTTTTTCAGATGTCAGAGATGTAACATTAGTGTGCTTATTTGTTTGTGTTCTGTTTTCCTAATGTGTGAGTTTATAGCTATGATTTTCCCTCTAAGAATTGCTTTCATCACATCCCATAAATTGCGGTAAGTTGTGCTTGAATTTTCATTGAATTGTAGATATTGTTGAATTTGTTTAATTTCTTCTGTGACCCATTGATTGCTGAGTAGGGTTTTGTTTAATTTCCATGAATTTAGTGGGTTTTTCTGGATTCTTTTGTTGTTTAGTTCCCGTTTCATTGCACTGTGGTCAGATAATATGCATGGGATAATTTCTGTTTTCTTGCATATACTTACACATGACCTCTGGACTAGTATGTGGTCTATTTTGGAAAATGACCCATGTACAGCTTGAAAAAAATATGTATTCAGCTGTGGTTGTATGGAACACTCTGTATATGTCCACCAGGTTCATTTTTTCCAAGCTCTGGTTCAGTTCTGTTACTTTCTTGCTAATTTTTTTCTGGTTGATCTATCTTTTTGAGATAAGGGAGTGATAAGGTCTCCTGTTGAGATTGTAGTCTTAGATATTAGGTTTTTCATGTCCGTTAGGATTTGTCTTACACAGTTGGGTGCTCCTGTGTTTGGTGCATAAATATTTATGAGTGTTACCTCTTCCTCTTGAATTTTTCCCCTGACTATTACTGGGTGGTCTTCTTTATGTCATTTCATCCTTCTTGGTTTGAAGTTGAGAGTGTCTGAGAATAGAATTGCTACTCCTGCTTTTTTGTGAGGTGCTTGGACATGTGGTATTGTTTTCCATCCTTTGATTTTGAGCCTATGAATGTACTTTTGAGTTAAGTGTGTTTCTTGTATACAGCATATTGTTGGATTTTGTTTGCTAAACCACTGTGCCAGTCTATTTCTCTTAATTGGTGAATTGAGTTCATTTACATTGATGGTTGTAACTGAAAGGTGTTGACATGTGTTTGTCATGATATTTACCTGCTGTTGTTTACTCCTTTGTATCCTGTGTTTAATTATCTGTCCTGTTTAGTGGGTTCCTTCCATTCTCATTTGTGGAGTACTCTTCATTGTGGTTTCTGTCTAGAACATCTTTCAGCAGCCTGTATAGGAATGGCTTTGTCATCATGAAATTCTTTAGTTATTCTTTGTCATGGAAGTATTTCACTTCTCCATCAAAGTTGAGATTTTGCAGAGTATAACAGTCTGGGCTTGAATTTGTTTTCATACAACACTTGAAGAACTCTGCTCCATGCTCTCATTGCCTTCATGGTTTGTGTAGAGAAGTTGGCTGTAATTCTGATGGGTTTTTGAATATGATCTGCTTCTTCTCTCTAGCAGTTTTCAGTATATTATTTTTGTTTTAGATTTCTCAGATCTTGACTATTATATGTGTCGGTGTGTTTTTACTTGGGTTGAAGTTATTTGGTGTTCTGTATGCTTCAATGACCTGAAAGTTGGATTGTTTCCTCATATTTGGGAAGTTTTGTGCGATTACTTTTCCCCAAATTCTTTTTATGTCATTTGTATTGACTCCTTCCTTATCACTGATGCGAATTAATCTCATTTTGTTCATCCTGGTATCATCTTGCAGGTGATGGATTATTTTTTCCTGAATTCTCATAGTTTTTAAGGGATCCTTTCTCACCTTTTCACTAGCTGCACCAGCATCTTCAACATGTGAAACTCTGCTTTCACTCAAATGGTTTTTTTAGACTTGTGATTGATATTTTTAGTTCTTCTATATCTCTTTGACTGTGTTTCATGCGTTCTATTTCTTGTCTGTATTGCTAATTCAAGGAATCTGTCATATTTCTGGTCTCCTCTATTTTTTATCGATGTCCTCTTTTGAGGTAGTTATTAATTCTTTTTTCTGCAGAATTTCTTCCAAGTTGGGTTTCCACTATATATTTTCAGACTTGTTTCTGTATTTCAGATGCTATGCTTTCAAAAAACTCTTTTTTTCAAAGAATTCTTTTTTATTTCAAAAATTATTTCTGCTTTGAGTTCCTCATGTCCTTTCTGCTGTTGTTTCTTTGCTTCAGATGCTGTTAATTCATACATTTCAGCTGGAATAGTGCTCTCTGCACTTTTTCTGAGTGAGGATTGGTATCCCCCAGATGTTTCTGGATTTTATTTTTATTTCAGATGCTATGTATTCTGATATTTCTTTTTTTTATTTCAGGAATTATTTCTCATCTGATTTCCTCTGTACCTTTCTGCTGTTGTTCCTTTGCTTCCGTATCTGTTAATTCATTCATTTCAGTGGAGCTAGTGTCCTCTGTACTTACTGGTGGACTCGAGGCCTGAGATTGCATTTTTCTCCTCTGTCATTTTCTATGGCACTGACCTCTGACCTTTGGTGTAGAGCTTTGGGGCAGCTATAACCTTAGTGTGTAATGAGATTCGGGTGCCAGTCTATTAAGTTTGAGATTATTGAGTTATGCCTGGCCTAGATCTAGGTGTTATGTTCAGTTCTTTTTTGCTTTAGCTCCTGTGGTTCCCCTCTGTTGGTTCCCTGGTCAGGTGAGCATGAATTGGGATACAGAGCAAGTAGTGAAAATTCCCACTATCTTGGCTGGCTTTGGGGTGGGCATCTGGAAAATTGCTGGAGTCAGCCATCATGTCTCAGGCAGGTTGCTCTATAGGTAGGCAGGCCTAGGCTTTGGTGGGTCCCCCGGGTTTCCAAAAGGATAGTGGATGTTCTTATTCACTGGGTAGGCTGTGCTGGGTCAGCCAAGCTGTGCTGGGTCCAGGGCCACATGTCGGAACTGGAGAAGGCTGGAAAGGTCCCTCTGGCATGGGGAGCCTTGAGGTCTCACTCACCGGCTGAGCTGTGCTGGGTCTGGGGCCCCGGGATGGACTCGGGGATCACTGGGATTGGGGATCGTTGGGAAAGGTCCCTCTGGCAAGGCGGGCCTGGATCCCTCACTCACTGGCCGAGCTGCACTGGGTCTGGGGCCCTGGGATGATTATCTGTTTTTATGACAGCAAAAGTGTTTTTGAAAAATAAAAATTCCAGAGGCTCGGATATCTGCTTAGCTCTCTAGCTTTCTATATAGGTTGTACCTTTGATTAACAAGCAAACAATATAACTTCTGATCAGATCTAGTGACAAAGATCTGTATAGTCATTAGGGACAACAGTTAGTAGATGAAGGTTCCAAAGGCACATCTGAGTCATGGTTTTACAGAGTGAAGCCCTAAAACTCATACACATGCTCCCAAACTATAGCTCCCTTGGGTCTCTTTTCCCATAATTGCAGAATGAAAACAAAGCTGATCAGCTTCACAGTTTTATTGCAAGCAAAGTCGAACCAACAGCAGTTTCAGTCCATCTATCAGGAAAGATCTAAGCATTAACGAATATTAGGGCTGTGTTCATGTAGTCTTGATTTATAATTTTATGTAAATTTAATGCAAATTAGGAATGGCCCTAGGGCTCCTGTCAGGATTCTAGTGCAGTCAGTGGTGTGGTGAAGTTTGACTGTAGCTTCTATTAATGTGTTATGGAATTGATTATTGCCACATTTAAATTATTGCTCTCCCAGGTGCTCTGATTAATAGATTGAAACTGGAATAAAATACATCAGACTGTCTGGTGCCAGGGTGGTTTAGTCATGTGACCTCTATCTTGTACATTTGCAATGGCTGACAGCTTCATTTTATTTCTTATAAAAGGCATGTCTACTGATTTGTAGAGTTCCACTCACAGCCAAAGTGTAAGGTGCTTTCCTTGCAGTTAAGTGGAGAAAGGTTGGACTCTCTAAAGAGAGATGTTAGGTTTTAGATCTCAGCCAACTCAGATAAATAAATACAAGCAGAAATACAGAAACTTATCAAGGAATTAATTTAGTAGCTCATGAAAGACAAGTATACACACATATGCATACAAACACACACACACACACAACTTCTACTTTGAAACAGGAAATTTAGGGCTGGGGAGATGGCTCAGTGGAATAAGTGCTTCCCTGGCAAGCACAAGGGCCTGAGTTCAATCCCTGGTCCTCCCCCACCAAAAAACAAACAAACAAACAAAGAAACAGGAAATTTATACCAGATTATATGACTTAAAAAAGTAAAAACTTGCCTAGTTAAGGTTTTTCAGGAGAGAATTTGTTAATTTCTTTCTTTGATTTTTGATATGTTTTATTCATATATTTCTTCATAATACATTTTACTTGAAAGACAAAGTAGACTGGCTCTAAAATTTCTACAAAATCTTAGTACTTTGAATGCTTTTATTGTCATACAAAGGCTCTTAGATACCACAATAGAAAGTTGGTGTTGTTCAACACTAGATTAAAGTCAAATCAGCGTAAGGCTGATAACAAAGATAGATACATTTATATTACTTACTCAAGGTAACATAGAGAGTTGAGGACCTAGTTTAGAGCTGAATAGATCTGGAATCACATTTGGAGCACTTTCTCCTGGAATGGAGGAGGAGGAGGAGGAGGACAGCGATGATGACAAGGGATGATGATTTTACATGAAAGATTATTTCAATGATTTTAATATGTTTGGTACAGGGCCTCACTGCACAGCTCAGACTCATAATGATTCTCCTGTTTTCATCCTCTCCAGTGCTGGGATTACAGGCTTGCACCACCATCACACCAGGTCTTGGTGGCAGGCTTACCTGAGGGGGTGCCAGCATGGCCTGTGGATTCTGAGGACCCTGCACTTACCTAAGCAGGGGCTTAGTCCACTGAGCTATCTACTAGCCCTCAAAACTTCATGTTTCAGTCTGAGCTCTTACCAGCAAAGTCTGTTTACTTTTGTTTATTTTCTTATTCATTTGTATACTTTTAAGCTACAAACCTGACCATCCCAAAAGGGTAGAATCAGAACTCAAATTATGACAATGTAACTGAAGTTAAATTTTATATCATAAGGTAGAAAAGAGCTAACACAACTACCAATGTCTGTTAATGTATAGTTGTGTTTAATTCCAACATGTACTACAATATTGATGTGAATAATTTTATGACATGTATGAAATAGCTTATGGTTCAAGGAAATAAGAAGTTTGTCCAGGGCCCCCCTCTAAGCTTAGAACGGGATTTCAAGTCCCTCTCTGTCTGATTAAAAGTATTGCTAGTTTCTTCTTAATCTTATTGTCTTCAAAGAGACAAAGAGCCACAAAGCCTACTTATGGGGGATGAAGGCAGGTTTGTCTCTTTCTTGGGTCTGAGTCATCCAGGGACCTTTTGACATGATATGCATCTAGGCAGTTTCATACAGGAGGGAAGCAACTCCAAACCTGAAGAATGTCAGATACACTGAGTTCATGTTTCTCAGAATTCAAGAATGAATTCCAAAGGATAAATGAGGTTAAGAGTAGGGAAGGGTTACTGAGGAACAGGAATAGCTCCTGAGAGATGGAGGGGCCCTGAGTGGGTTTCCAATGAGGTTATTTTCTCAAGAACGTTTTATAGAACAAAATCGTAAGGTGGGTACAAAGTAGGTTAAACTGTAATCAACCAGGAAGATTATAAGTATTGTGACTTAACTAATATTTATGCAGTGGGGAAGTGGCACAGGTAGCAAAAGCATAAATATGACACCTTTAACCATGGATTATGAAGTCTAAAATAGGAATGTTTTGGTGAAGGGAAAGACCAAGTGTTCCAGTAACCTACTGTCTTGGGTACTCTTTTCCTGTTGCTGGGAAAAATGCCAGTACCCAAAATGAAGGAAGAGAAAGGTTTATCTAGCTCACAGTTACTGGAGATTTCAATCCATACTCAGCTGGCTCCAAACAGACTTGCACATGGCAGAGAGAAGCTTTTCATGGCAGGGGCGAAGAGCAAGAGCAAAAGGGAGAGGTAGCAGTAACAATGACTCCACAGAGCAAGTCTGTCTCCCGTTAATTGCATTCAGGTTATCTACACGGGCTGGGTGTAGCACTCACACCCATCATCCCAGCAGCTCTCACAACCCATAATGCCAGTTCTGGACCATGGGTTATTCATTTACTTATGTATTTATTTATTTTGTGCAATTCTGTCTTGCTACACAGCTTAGACTCATAGTGATCCTCCTGTGTCAGCTTCCCCATTGCTGGGATCACAGATGTGCATCTCTGTGCTGGTTTCAGTGCCTGGCTTCACATTAGGCCAGCATGGCTTGTGTTGCTGGGCTTTAAACCCAAATCCTTGTGCTTGCCAGGCAGATACTTAGACCACTGAGCTATCAACCTCAGCCAGTATTATTGCACACATGTAATCTCAGCTAGGGTGAAACAGGATTGCTTGAGCCTAAAAATTTCAAGACTAACCAAGGCAACATGACAAGAGCCTCTGTGTGTGTGTGTGTGTGTATGTGTGTGTGTGTGTGTGTGTGTGTGTGTGTCTGTCTGTCTGTCTCTCTCTCTCTCTCTCTCTCTCTCAGTCTTGGATCATAAATTAATCAAAAAGTCTAGCAGTCTGCCCCATGACTGCATGAGGTTTTGGAGGGATCTATCTATCTATCTATCTATTGCTCCCTTCTCTCTCAAAAGACTGGAACTTTGTACATAGTGTAGGCTGGATTTGAACTCTCCTTGTAGCCCAGTCCTCTAAGTCGCAGTGATTGTCCTGCCTTAGACTCTTCATTGTTGGGATTACAGATGTGCCAGCATACCCGGGTTTCTTAACAAATTATTTAACAAACATTCTACTCTTTTGCATTAGAGAATTGCAAGACCCCTCATAGCTCAAAAGTACTGAGAGGGCTGGCCAAATAGCTCCATGGATTAAATCACCTGCAAGCAGGCACAGGGGATGAGGGTTTGATCCCCAGGCCTGCCTTGCCGGCCCCACCCCCGGGGTGCACTGAGACAGTGATTAAGACTGGGCTTGATGGCACGTGCCTGTAATTCCAGCTCTTGGGAGGCTGTAAACAGGAGGATGGCTATGAGTCCAATCTAGCAGTAAGACCCTCTAGACCCTGTAGGCTCTTCCCTAAAACACACACACACAAAAAAGTACTATGAGAATCACTAAAAATAGTGCTTAAAATACTGACCTTTGCAGTCATGCTGCCTGATTCCATTCTCATTTCTCCCTGACATTAACTAAAAAAAAACTTTGGGGTAAACCACTTTTTCAGTGCTTAGTCATATGTGAGATATAGATAGAAATTTGAAAATTGACATCCTGCTAAATTTATCATAAGGATTAAATTCAGTGGTCCAATGTCTGGAGATCATGCACTCTCACCTAATAGATGATGACGGGGAAGAAGACGACAGCCATGCCGACTGGTGCCCCAGTGCAGGGCCTGCCCCAGTATTTCCCTGCCCCAGGACAGTCCCATCGCTGCTTTTTCCCATAATCTTTCATTCCTTGCAGTTAGCTGAGTCGGTTTTGACTCTGGGTGTCACCAACTGATTTTTCAGCTGCTCTTTGTCCTCAGCATATAATCTTACCTTTTATCTTTGGGCTCCGAAAGACTTCTTAGACTAGCGTTGCTTTAAGTTTTTGTTTTTGTTTTTTTTCTTTTTTTTAAACTCACATTTACGGAAGGTATTTGAATCAAAAATTCAGTTTGCAGCCGCCACACTTAGAGGTTATTGAAGTTTATTAAACTTTACGTGGTAGCAATTTCCCTGAATTTCTGACTCAGTGTATCTGGAGAGTGTCTGAAAATTTGCATTTATAACAAGTTCTGAGGTGAAACTGACACCATTGGCTGTAGGGACTGCCCTTGAGAATCACTGTCCCCAAAGCGTTTTATACTTTCAAATTCTGTGAAATAGTGATGCTGCATAATTTCACTCCATTTCTGATAAGGTCACACTTCCTGTATCATGATATTTAACCTTACTGCGAATGAGACATAGAAGAGATAGAATGACAGGTACCTTCACTTTAGTGTCCTGTCTTAGGCCACTGAAGGATGCTTAGCCCTGGGAAACAAAGTCAGAAATAGAAAAAGTAAAATGTCTCAACTCTATACATGTATTAGTGCTTCTAACTGCTCATGTTTCTTTTGCTTCCAACAGAAATTTCTTCATGAACATACTTTCATCACATTTATATTTGCACCACAGTGACTTTTTACCATCTTCAGTATTTTCTCTTAGTTTGGTGATTATTTTATATGGACAACTTTAAGTTTTTGTCAGTTCATGAGCATCATTACACACACAATATGCTACCAAACTATAAATATGCATTTGAGACACTTAATAGATTAATATCTGAAGCAAGATTTTGTGGCTCTGAAGCCAGCTCTTTTTATAGAATCCAAGATCAAAGAATAATAAAATAAAATAGGCTAAGGAAATGGACTCAACATGAAAGCCCTAGTTTCAAGACCCAGGAGTGCAACAACAATGACAAATAATAATAATGATGATGATAATGATCATAGTAATATAATCTCACTGCACTTCACCTTTATTTTTTATTTATTTTTTTTCAGAACCAGGGATTGAACTCAGGCCCTTGCACTTGCCAGAGAAGCTGCACTTCACCTTTAATAAAATAATCAGTTAAATATCAAATGTTCCAACATTCTAATTAATGATGCTTTTTTTTTTCTTTTCTCCAGAGATTAACCTGCTGGTCTTTCCAATCATAATAGAATATTATTAAAGAAATTCTCTCCTAATGTGATCCTTGCCAAGCCTGTAGTAAAGCCAACATTTTGATGTATTCCCCTTATCAAAAGGCACACACCTGAGAGCCACATCCAGAACAAAAGACTCAGAATCCTTGGGGCTGGGGCCAAAATTGGCAAACACTCTGTGCTCTGCTGGGGATTTAGGGGTTTTGACACAAAAGTCAAAACCTGCTGTCCTGGGGATCCTGGCACTCAGCGAGGGGGCTTCACAGCTGCCTGTCTGCTCAGTCTCCTGTATGACAATGTATCGCGGTATCTAAAACTCTACAAAGCAGGTAGCAGCTCATTGCAATTTAAATTTAAAAATAAACCTACGCATTCATCAAAATCAGTGTGTACTTAGGGATCATGAGTCCTGCAAATAGTAATTGCATTCCCCAAAATGAAGGTGTTAAGAACTTTAATAGGTATATGAATAAAAAGGGAATTCTGACAATCTTTTAAAGATAAATCTTATTTTTATATATCCCATTCATCATACCTTACAATGTTTATCCTATTTGAAATTTATGAACTTTATACTGCATTATATCTAGATTGGGCAAGCACAAGGGCCTGAGTTCAATTCCTGGTTCTGCCAATATATATATATATATATATATATATATATATATATATATATATATATATATATATATATATATATGTATCTATACCAGTGTGAACATCACCAGGTACAGCCTTTTGCTAACTTATGCTATTGTAGCTTGCTTAATATGCTTTGAAGACAACCTCATCTATATTATTAAATTTGGAGTTTTTCTTAACATTTTGGAGTTTTGAAATATATGCAAGTTAGTTCTCGAATTTCACTGCAGTACTAAATATAACTTCATTTTTTTCTCTGACTCCTATGACACAAGTCACACATGTAGAAGGTAGGAATATACCTGTTATTTTCAGTAAAATTGTTTCCTATTGAGTTACAATTCTAATGTCTTTACATGCAATTTTAATTTAATAATTTAATATTCAGTTGTTAAGAAACACAGAGCAGTTTTTTCTTGAATATTAATTTACAACCTATTGTTTATAGAATTTAAATTTTTGGAACCATTTTGAAAATTGTTTTAAGTATGCTAATGACTATCTACTGCCCTAGAGCATTATGAAGGTATTTTTTTTCTCTTATTCCCTCTCTTCTTCTTTTGTACTCAGATCTTTCTCTTATCATTCTTATTTTTCTTTCCTTCCTTAATAAATGTAATGTTCAATTTTTTTTTATGTATTTAGTTCAGGGTCTACAGAGTCTCACTACATAGATTGGACTTGTAGTGATCTTCCCGTTTTCAGCCTCCTGATTACAGGTGTGCACCACCATGCCCAGCGAATCACTGTCTCCGGGCACCATGGGGGCGGGGCCAGCAGGGCACACCGGGCATCAAATCCCGTCTGCTGCGCTCTGCCTTGGCAGGAGCTGTAGTCTGCTGAGCTATCTGGCCAACCCAATAAATGTAATTTTACATGATCTTTTTTTTCTTTTTTTTGTTACACATGTGAATAATGCCTAAAACATTTCATACTAATGTTTTAAAAGTACACTATAATTGAATTCACCACATAGATCTTTTCATTTTTAAGGCATTCTATCAAAATAAAAATTCAAAATCTCTACTGTATAGATTTGTTCTTTGGTTAATTTAGTTGATTATTAACATTCCTGATGATTAGCTGAAATTATCATTTGGAACTTTTACATTGAAGTGTCACAATTTGGCTACTTTTCAGCTTAATTTTTTTGATAATTTCTTTTTGATTGACTATTAATATGACAGGTTCAGATTGAAATATACCACTATTTACCTCACCAATCAGGTAGCTATTGTAGTAAAAACTTAAAATTTGTACAAAAATACTTGCAAATTTTTATACTGCAGATTTAATTTGATTTTCTTCTTTTTCAAAAGATTTCCAAAAAAAAAAAGATTTGATTTCCAACTAAGTCAATTCATTCATTATTATTTACTATCTCAAAGCCCTCTGTTTGTATCTGCAGCCTATTTTTTTTTAGTTTCCAGATTAAATAAACACTTTACACGGTGTTTTTCAGAAGTATCCTGCAGTTTTCCTTCTAGAAAATGCAAAACACAAAGGGAGAAAGACAGTTATTTTATAACCAAAGTGGCACTACATTTTCCTCAGCAGGAAAGTGCAGAATACATTCAAAGAAGAAAGGCACTTGAAGACAGAAACTATGAATGTTCAATGGTATTCAAATCTTTAATTGTTGCACCTGTAAGTATTTTCAAACTGTATGGTCAAATTATAACATTCATTGGGAAGCTTTGGAGGTAGAGATATTTTTTTCTGTAATAGATTTGAATCTGCTAGCTATTGTAACTACATCTAGTCAGAACAGCAAATTATTTTTACTTACATTTTATAATACCACAGTTAGCTACTCACAGATATGCCTGGTTTACATTGGGAGTTTACTTAACCTTCAAATTAAAGATATCTACACTTTCTTTTTTTTTTATTTAGGACAGGGTGTACAGGTTCTCATTGTATAGATTGGACTCATAGTGGTCCTCTTATTTGCAACCTCCAAATGTTGGAATTATAGGCGCACACCACCACACCCAGTCTCAATCACTGTCTCAGCACACCCTGGGGAGCTAGGCTGTCATGGAAGGCTCAGGATCTAACTCTAGGCTCCCGTGTCTGCCTGAGTAGATGCTTTAATCTGCAAGGTCTATACTTTCAAAAACCTTCACAAGGGCAAGCCAATATAAATCATCATTTGTATCACATATTATGTGAAGTACCATACTCATAAAATATTCAAGAGTACTTTTTAAATTAACAGTACTAAGATCTAATGAAAAATTATGCCCATTCATTATATATAATCTTTATGTCTGTATCTATAGGTATAGGTATGTATAGGGAAATACTGCATAAATGCACACTCTCTCTCCATTAATCTGTATCATCTATCTATCTATCTATTCAATATATATATATTGAAGGGCTCGTAGTCCACACAAGAAAGCAGCTACATATGGTGAAAATCCAGGGAGATTAGGACATTGAATATATTCAAAAGCATTGAACAAATAAATGAATATATTGAGAGGAATGTAACCACTTTTTCATTTTTGAATAAGAGAAATATAAATATGAAGATGGAAGAATCTAAAATAAATGCATTTTGCATTGCAATTGGAGTTATTTGTGTGTGTTCATGAGTTTTAGAGAGAGGAGAGGAAAATAAAAAGACACATATGACTGTATTTCATAGCCCTGATATGGATATCTAGTGCTAAAAAGTCGATCTAGTACCTAGCATCCAGGTGTTGGTTTCAGAAGACCACCATCCACTGAAGGAAACAAGGATTACTTACATAAGTAACTGGTTTAGAGCTGGGACAAGAAAGAACAATGCATGTTTGGAGCACCTTGTGCAGGAAAGAATGTTTCCAAAGGGTAACGATCCATGCCAAGATGCATGGAAGCATCTTGAAAGACAGTTCTACCAATCAAGTCTAGGAGTCTGGGACAAGTAGGGATTAAGAAAAATGCTCACAATAGAGTATAATATAATACAATTATGAATAATTATTAAATAAAGATAATATAAATTCAGTATGAATGCTGGCTAATAATATAGAAAGACTAATGAAATTTAAATGGTATCACAGAAATAAATGACACACAAAAATTCAATGGATTCTAAAATGACAGGGGAATAATAAATAAGAATGAAATCTATAATCTCCAAAAAAACTGTTGTTAAGTATAAAGCAGTAACAGTACACAAAATTAGCTAATGCTGAACCAAGTGATGCAAGCCAGCATGGCCAGCAGAGCCCCAACGTGGTACTGTGAACGAGGGGCCGGACGCAGTGCGGAGAGGACATGCCATCTGTGACTGACGTCCTAAACGCGAGCATCGCCACCAGACGACACAGAGCGCATGCGGATTGCAGGGCGTTTTACAGCAAGGATCGAAGGAGCCTCGAAAAGCAAGAAAACTGAGTGTAATTCATCCCACATCTATATTTTTTTCTTAGAAAAATATAATGGACAAATCAATAACACTAAAGTGTAGTCTTTGAAGTATATGGCATTTTTTAATAATTTTTTAAAATAATTTTTTCTGTAACTTTGAATTGCTTCAAAATAAAACAAATGCACCTAATACTTACAGCAAATGTTAAGGTCTAAAGCCAGTGTGTGAAAGTGAAATTTATACTAAGTGAATCATAGTGGAGCAGAACTTTTCAATGGCTTCATCGGCCTAGAGCCGGGTGATCTGGCTGTCAAGCTGGAGGTCAAGGCATTCGTGGGAGTGGTCTGGTCAGGCAGCGCAAACCCTGAGCTTGCTGCCACGTGCTGATGGCAGCACCACGCGATGCTAAATCCTGAAGAAACTGAGAAGTGCATTGCTGCTATTAAAAAAGAAACAGAAGAAAATGAAGAGAAAGTATCAGGAAGCAAAGTCCCTTGCTTGGAGTGGCTCTACTTGCAACTCCCTCAGGGATAAGTGGGCTCTTTGATACCACCCTGAGGGCTCGATAAATTTCCATGTTAAAATAAGAGGCAGATTTTTTTCTTTTTTTTTACTTTTTTTTTTTTTTTTTTTGCATTTTACTAAGAGTCTACAGGGTCTCACCACGTAGACTGGACTTACAGTGAACCACCCTGCGTTCAGCCTCCCAAGGGCTGGATGACAGGTGCACGCCACCATGCCAAGTCTCAATTGCCTTCTCCGCACACCCCGAGGGCAGGGTCCGGGCCCGCACAGCATGCCCAGGATTGAACCCCAGCCTTTGTGTCTGCCTAAGAAGATGCTTTAATCCGCTGAACTATTTGGCCGCCCCTTTTATGAAGCAGATATTTTTCAAGCACAATCCATTACACAGAAATTAGTAGTCAAAGGAAAGGGCTACCAAGATAACTCAGCAGCCTAAGCTGCCGTCTGGCAAGTGCAAGCACCCAGGTTTAATCTCCAGTACCACATACCATGCTGGCCCATGAAGCCCTGGTGTGGGAGACCCTGTACCAAATAAATAAATATTGAGGGAAAAATCATGATTTCAATAACAAAATATTACATATGGCATCATTCAACTTCTGGTTTGGATTTTTTTAAATAGATTTTTTTTTAATTTAGAGAGCTAAATATAGAGGATAACTTTCTTCACATAAAAAAATGGAAACAGCTGTAATTGAAGCCAGGAAGAAGGCAAGAATACAAAAGTTGTTAATTTTATTTGCACTAGTTCTGGCCAATGCAATTGAACAGAAAAATGAAAAAGATTTAATTATGAGAAAGAAGACATTAACTTCATCAGTATTTTAGGGAAATATTACTAATTAGACAAACTCTTTAAATTGCTAAGAACAAAATATTAACACATATAACAGATATGCTATCCAGTTATTTAAGGAAACAAAACCATTATTTGTTTATAATAAACATAAAATATTTTAATTATCATTCATAAAGCTGCAAAAATATAAAAGCACTAAGAGCTGACTAAATAAGCAATATTGCAATTTAAGAAGTAATTTAGAAAATAAAAGAACAGGTGGTCCATTGGTTTTCTTTTGTGTTGTTTAATACAGTGAAATAATCCTTGAATGGCAAAACAAGTAACATTAAAAATGCAAAAGATGTTAAAAATGTAAAGATAATAACTTTCCTCACCATAAATTGAGATTTTATGTATCCAGAAATTACTTTGGGGGCTTCTGTGTTGAAATTGTTCTAAATTTATTAAATTATGCAGCATGGGTAAGCATATATAGCCAACTTTTTAAATGTTTTATTGGGAAAAAGACTTCCATTGCTAGATGCCAAATAGTTTCTGAAATTAAAAACAAAACAGTATATTTATCTTTAAGAATGACCAAGGAAAGCTGAAGCAGGAAGTTATCTGTGAATTATGGACAAGCCTCGACTATGTAGGAAGTTCGAGGCCAGCCTGAACTACACAATGAGACCCTGTCTTAGATAAACAAGGCCTTGGGGGCCGAGGAGATGACTCAATGGAACAAGTGCTTCCCTGGCAAGTGTAAGGGAAGTTATACTTCCCTGAGTTCAAAAAAGAAAAGAAAAACAAGGCCAGTGATGACGCTTAGACGTTGGAAACTAAGGCAGCACATTATAAATCCCGGGGTTCTATCCTCATTTTTTTACAAAAATAGTGACCTAGTCCATAGATATAAAATTTTCCCAGAAATAATCATGTCCCATGGAATAAAGGTTATTCAGAATTCTGAAACAAGCATGGTGATTCGGCAAATGGTGTCCTGCTGCTCTTTGGGCAATGCTGGAGATCAAATGCAGGCCTTGAACGAGCTGGGTGAGCGAGCACTCCGCACTGAGCTCCGTCTCCAGCCACAGCAAATGCTAATGAACACGTAAGCTATGGAAGAAAAGGAGTGTTATTTTTGTTTTTTATTTATTATAAGGAAGCAATCGCCAAAATTAACACCAGCTCTCTCAAGGTTCTAAGGTTAGAAATTTTTAAAAATCAAAAAATAATATATCTCAACAAAGAAAGGCTTCCATGCATGAAAGTCAGTGAAAAACACAAAAAGAAAACAATGCAAGTGGTTGAGTCCTGTACCTAAATACAGTATGTAAAATTAAGGGAAATGATGAAATGACTGAGACACAGATGAGGCTTTATTACTGTTGGTGTGGTATATCAATAGATTTCATCAGATTAATAAAGAAAATGAGGAAATAGCAATAAAGAAGTTATGACAAATTTGTCAAAGGATGTAAGTCATTCAGTTTATAAAAGGACACAGGAAAATAACAAATGCAGACTATTCATACAGCACTTGTAATCAAAGAACTATTAAGTAAAACACGAATAAATTGTTATTTCTTTTCAAACTAGCAATATTGGGAAAGGGTTCACAAAATCAGGCTAGCCAGAAAGAGCAAGTCAGTAAGAATACTAACACTTCCACATCTCCCTGTTGAGATTATAAATTACTGGAAACTTTCCTTGGAGTAAAGCAGAGATGTCTATCAAAATTTTAAAATATATTTCTCTCACTTGACCCAATAATTCCATTTCCATGAAAGTATAGAAATAAAGTCACCTAAAATGCAAATGTGGATTTATGTACAAAGTGGTCATTATGCAATTATTTTTAAAGAAAACTATGAAAAATGTTCTGAATATTCAGAATAAGGATTTGAAAAGTGTTATTTCTTTAAAAAATGCTAGTAACATGCACATTGTACCAGCTGCCAGTACTCAGGCCTCTTCTTTCTGTGCATGCAAATATTATCTCTCGCTGTACACTATGGAATAAAATCCAATTGTTCTCAACATTAGGACTTGCGCATGGATCTAGGCCCTAAAATTCCAATGTTTCATTCAGAATTATTAGAAGACAGTGTTGATATAAGAAATTGAAGGGCCATCCAGATAGCTCAACAGATTAAAGCACCTGGTTAAGCAGGCCAGGGGCCTGGGTTAGATCCCCAGCATGCCATACCAGTCCTGACCCAGGGGCATGCTGAGGAGGTGACTGAGATTGGGCACAGTGGCACTTGCCTGTAATCCTGGCACTTGGCAGTCTGAAAGCAGAAGGATCACTGAGTCCGATCTATGTACTGAGATCCTGTAGACCCTGTGCTAAATACATTAAAAAACAACAACAAAAAAAAATATCCAATGAATTTATATAATGGTTTTTGAGGGATTAGGGTTTCTGAGGTAGAATTTTATATTATTTAGTTTCTAATTTTGTGTATGTATTAAAAATAAAGATTGTTAAAATAATACACTAATGACTTTTTAAAAGGAAAAATTTTCAGTGATGTTTTCTTTCTTCTTTATGGTCCTTCTCATTTCTTTTCCCTATGCAAGTCCTTCAGTGTTCTTCTTGCATGTTCATATTCACTTTTCTTTGTTATGAAGAAAAAAATAATAAGTAATTGTAATAATAAGTTATTAAGTTACTACTACTTGCAGACATGCACATATTGTAGAGAGACATGGTACTATTAATGCTGCACACAGGATACACTGTCTCAGGGAGGAGAAGACAGATTTTGTGCAAAGAGGCCTTGGCTAATCACTCAAATAAAATTCCAGAATTTTACCTACAGAAAACTTTTAACTTTTTTAAAATCTACCACTCAAGATCTTTAAACATTTGCTGGTTTGACCTGCCTTCCTTCCCTAACCTGGGTGCTGCTGTGATTCCTTTCTCTTCTGATTTAGAGTGTGAAATGTTTCCAGGCAGTGCAATACCCTAGCATACCGTGGGGTGCACTAGAAAGGCCTGCTGGCCTCAGTTGAATCCTCATATTTTCAGTAAATCTTTTCATTCATCATTTGATTCACAGTTTAATTAGTGAAAGCAGCTTTACTAAGTCTTTCACGTATCTCCTACTTTAAACATTCACTTTTAAGGAACCAGAGTTATGTCAGTTTGTTTGATGTCTATTTAAAAACATTATTAAAGAGTCCTTTTTTTTTTTAGTTTTTGGAATTCCTTTTCTCATTATTTCCTGAAATAATACATTAACCTCATGATCTTTTTATCTTTCAAATTATACCTACTTGATCTCCTTTAGTTATGCTATTTCCGAGTTTCATCAGAACTGCCTTTGTTTCTCGCTCCTTTTCAGGTTTTGTTCATCACTGACCTCATCAGTGAGCACATCTTTCATGATAACTTTATAGTTTGATTTCAAGGCTCCACTGCCAGCCTTGCCAACTCTTTTTTAAAACACTATCCTAGAAAAAAAACCTGTAAGTGTTTTGTCAACTTGGTCAAACACGTCATGTTTATTATGCTTTGATCAAAATGAATTTCTGCCTCCAAAGTATCTTTACCTTCTCTTCTGATCCCCTCATATCTGCAAATGGTACCGTTCATCTCCATTAAATCAAGATTATTTTAATTTCTCTATTTCATCTGCCTTTTTTCATCCAACTTTTATAAAACATGCTTTTTTTTTTTCCCCAGTACTGGGGATTGAACTCAGGCCCTTGAGTCTTATTCTACTGAGCCATCTCCCTGGCCCAAAACATGCTTTCCTACTGCTGTGTTTTGTGCCTGGCTGTCCCCCAAAGCCTCATGGGCCATGAGGGGTGGGCTTTTCATGGGCTGTTGACTCTCAGTGATTGGTTCATTGTCTATTGGGACTGGTGGTGTGGGTGTGACACCCGCCCTAGAGTGGGTGCTCTGCATACAATGTAAGTGAGGGAAACAGCTGTTCTTCCCTTTTCTGCTCTTGTCGCTTTTGTTGTCTTGCACCTCCATGGATGGTGGCCCCTCCGCCATGCCACCCTGCCTTGGAACCAGCTGATTATGTACTGAAACTTCCACAAACTGTGAGCTAAATCAACTTTTTCTCCCTTAATTTTGTCTGAGCTATAAGAATAAAATAACTAAGACACTTACATTCTCTAATTTAAATCTTCATTATTTTTCTCAGATTTTTTTTCTCCAAAAATGGTGCTGATTTTTGCTTCTGTTGTTTTGCATTCTAAACTGTTCTGAATATAAATAGCTTCTACATATCTGTGAAGAATAGCTACGATGTTAACATTCCTGTGTCAAATCTTTTGTTTCTTGCAACAGTAACGGAATAATCTGGCTCTCGTGGACTTTCTGTGATACACCGTTCCAGATCTATGTCTTCCCACGTACACACATTACATCCTGGCTAATCAAATTCTTCCCCAAAATTGTGAAAATATCAGTCAGTCAGGCACAGAGTGTGAGAAAGTAGGTTCTTGGCAGAACTAGAGCAAGTGAGAAGGTCCTGGCTGCGATTTGGAATCTGCTGGGCACAAGCAATGAACAAGCAGAGACGGCGGAGGGACACAGAGCCTTTGCAGCATGTCCAGGTTTGGGGTTTCCTTTGCCTTTTTTGCAGTGTGTGGACAGATTTTAAGCCTAAGAGAAATTCACTGAAAGTTTTAAGAAAGGGAATGACAATAGCTCTCAATGTACATTTGTGCATGAAACAATTTAAGCTTAATTAACATAGATTAATTGCACATATTAATGAGTTCCATGAGATGTTTCTATGCATGCTGCCTGCGGTGAGCCCTAATCCAATCTCCTGTATTCACTCTTTTGGCCCTACAGCTTCCCTAGCCCAGCTGATCATGCTTCTGCATTGAGGTTGGCTTTTTTTAAGTTTGCACAGATGAAAGCTCCTAGAGAGAACAAGGAGATCTTGCACTCTGGTGAAGAGAATATAATTAGCACAACCACTATAGAGAATGAGACCAAGATTCCTCAAAAATTAAAAATGAAACCACTAGTGGATAAATATCCAAAGGAGATGAGGCTGGTATACCAAGGGACGTCTGCTTCCCCATGTTTGCTGAAGCATCTTTCATAATAAATAAGATTAGCATAGATTCCCATCAATACATGCATGAGCATATAACCAAACATGGCATGTATCACAATGGAATATGAGTCATTCATAAAACTACTGGATCTTTTCATTTGCAGAAAAATACGTAAATTTTGAGGAAATCTTGTTAAGTGAAATAAACTATACACATACAAAAACATCTGTACCCATTGGAATTTCTAAAATGTAACTCAACATGGAGTACATAAAGTACTTTCTATATTGCAGCTTGTTTGAGCTTACTATCTGATCCCAACTTTTCCCTTCTCAAATATGATAAGCATATCTATCTGTCTCTTATATGTTACATCCCACTTTATAGGCTATTTGATTCTCTTTTACTAACACAAAATCTCATAATGGCGAGAAGGTGTCTTTTGAAAAATGACACCAGACTTCAGAAAATGAAAAGTTCAGAAAATAGTTGGCAATGTATGGATAATCTTACTTTGTAAAAGTAACAGGCAGTGTACCAAGGAAGGGTGGGATCCAATATAGACCATTGAGACTACTTATGACTGAGTCTTAATTCATTATGATTCTTGATCATCTACCTTATGGATGAAACTACTGTTTTTAGTGCTCTGTGAGTACTCAACTATCTTGAGATAGAAGCAAACACTTCCAACTCATTTATAAGTATGTAATAAACATCACCTAACATAATCATTTGATACTTTTAAATTGTCTAAACAAATATAGAAGTTTATTTTCTCCTAGTATATGGTATATCAAATCTGAGAGAAAATGTTATTTTCTACCACATATCCAGTCAAAAGTGCTGGGCCAAGGGGCTGGGGAGATGGCTCAGCGGAATAAGCACTTCCCTGGCAAGGCAACGGCCTGAGTTCAATCCCTTGTTCTGCAAAAAAGAAAGTACTAGGCCAGACAGGTCTATGTGTTATCAAAACAAAGAGCATTTCTCAATGTTCCAAGGTAGAATATAGGGAGCTATTCCTGGAAGCTGATTGGTTGCTGAGCAGATAATGATTTATGGCACATTTGAAATTACTCTTCTGGATGAAATGTTTTATGGAAGGGAAATGGGATTGTTCTTTAATATCCTGAAGCATCTGAAAACCTATGCAACTTCCATTGATCTGCTCTCTGCTGGATAATACTGCGATTTAAAATCAATGACATATTTACTTCTCTCAAAATGCTTCCATGGCTGTAAACCATTTTTGTTGTTTGTTGAGAAATAAATTTCTCATTCGATTCCCTGTTAAACTTAAGTTTCATAAACTTTGGGGTATTGCAGGTTTGTCAGTCCATCCTTTCATCTTCCTACCCCTTCCATTTTTTAATGTATTAATCACCTTTGATAACTTGTGGGTCAATAGGCTTCAACCATCTCTGAAAAACAAATTAACAAGCTTCTACATATCACTCATCACTCATGTCTCAGCAGAATCTGGCCTAATATTTCTTTACTAAAAACAAAACATTCCCTTCCCCTGATGTTTTGCTTTGGTTTTATTTTGGTAGGGTTTAGGATTTTTTGTTTGTTTCTTCATTTTTGCTTTATTTTGTTGCTGTTTTTAAGAATGATGAGATACACCAAAGTATTTGCCCAAAGATGAAAATGCATTCTCTATAGCAGAGACTCAGATCAAATTTAATAGTAGCATATTTCATCACATTAAAAGAAATTCTTTAACTGAGTTAAAAGGAAGAGAAAACCTGTCCAAAAATGTTGCCCTGCCAAATGGCCTGTGATTGATGGGACAGCAATAACCAGGGGGTATTTGCCAGTTTGCCAATGCCCAGTCCTTGGACTGATTTTGCTGCCTCTGACAGCTGGTGCTCTCAATCGGAAGGCTGTTTCTGTATACATCTATTATTTGCATATTTATATACCTCAGTTGTTGTGTGAAGTGTGCATTTCACAGCAGTGTGTGAAAATGTTATTTTCTACCACATATCCAGTCAAAGTAACTAAATATTTTCAATCTCACAGCAAATAATGACAAAGAGTCTCACTAACCTATCTCAAAATTGCTACTTGTATGCCTTTGGGCATGGATGGTAGCATTGATTTGGAGAAAGTAAAAATTGTGTGTGTGTGTGTGTGTGTGTGTGTGTGTGTGTGTGTGTGTTTTCCAGGTGAGCCAGTAATGGCAGATTTTTGTTTTTCTCCATCTTCCTCAATTTTAATAACATTTTTAGGCCTCTATGCATGCTACGACTTGAGGCAGATACATTGTGTGCTGTCTGAAGGATAAAAACTTGGATAATAATACATCGTATAAAGATGAAGGAAAGACATTAAAGGGATAGACTTGTCAAGTGGAAAACTCAGACGGAAACTGTAAGACTTGCCTATTGAAGGGAGTTATGGGTGTTTCTCCCTGCACTAGCGAGGAGTTACAGTGGTAGGAACTGCTTTACTGAGCGAGACATATGACTTCTCTGCTGCACCTTTATTTTCTAGGCATGTGTCATAGAGACTTTGGACCAGGTGGGATTTTCAGAGTTATTTGAAAGATCAAATATGGACATTCATTGAGCAGAAAAGAAAAGGATTTTGCTCTAAACAAAAAGAATGGAGTGAATGTGATCTGAAGGCTATAACACCAATAAATATATGGAAATGAAGTAGTTTTAGGTACAGAAAGAGTGGTAGGTGAGTACAGGGTATATATTACAATATGACAAATAATTTTGAGGTAGGTTAGTGAGACCCTTTGTCATTATTTGCTGTGAGATTGAAAATATTTAGTTACTTGAGAGTATTAGGTTGGTAAAATTGATATGTTCGTGTTTCATGGAAAATATAATATGAAATAGGATTTCTTCAAAGACAGGTAGTATCAGAAGTAACCACACCAGGATTCTAATGAGTGAGTAGATTTGAATGGTTTTTCAATGGAGAAAACTGTGTATTGAAGTTCTGTGTAAAAAATAATGTAGAAAAATGACCTGAAGCTTTTTCTATAATGTGTTTCCAATTCAGTGACAGGAAATAAAGGGTTAATGGAAAAGCTACCACTGTGAAGATTTTACTTCTTGTAGACTGAGTAATATCTCTGATAGTCCTTAAATTCACAGTGTCAGAGTATATGGAGATGGGACTTTTAAAAAGATGATTATAGCCTATCTACAGAAAAAGATAGAACCATGGTAAAAGAGATCCCAGAAAGAGCCCTTTCTTTTTCAGCCATGAGAAGACACAGTAAAAACTTGACCACCTAAGAACTAAGAAATGGGTGATCCACAGAAACCAAATCTGCCAGCTACCTGCTCTTGGGTTTTTCAAAATCTAAATTTGTTCAAAGTTAAATATCTGTTGTTTGTTAAATTACCCAGCCTGTGATATTTTGTTATAATATCCTAAAAAGTCTAAGAAACTATTTTATGTACTTGAAACTCATATTCATATCTAAATGTCATGCAAACGCTCTAGGTCATGGCTACTATAAATAAAATAGAAAAAGAAAAAGAGCTCACCCAGATTTACATTACTACTATAGGTGAACTCTTGATTTACACTGAGGTCTGTCTGATTCCAAAAGTCATATTTGTTCATTTGTTTGCTTGTTTCCTTAACAAGCTACTTCTTAGGAACTAGAAGCACATAAAGGTAGTGCATAGTCCTCTTGGGTATATTTAAT